>APFE030640591.1:126303-147328 GCA_000404065.3 Pinus taeda
AGTACTTCAGCTGTGAAGGGAGGTTCTCTCGTCTATATGCCTACCACATCAGGTTGCTCATGCACTTTACCAGGGTGTGGATGATGAACCTCCCATTTTTCATTTGCAGGAACATAGAGAGGATGAACACCTTCATGCAGCATAAGACCCCTCAACAGCAACTTAACAGCGTTTATCACTTTTCTCTTATTCAGATTTTGGTGGATCATCAGTTGGGATTGCAGGGCATTGCTTGGGAGGACTTCATCTCCTGTGACCTCTTCAGCACTTCACAGGTACTATTAGAGGTAGAGCATGAGATAGGTGGTCCTTCTCATCAGTATGAGCACCATGAGACCATTATTATGCCAATATTCGTTACATATCAGAGAGGTAGTAAGCACTTGTTTGTAGTAGCAAAGCAGTGTTATCTCCACCTGGGTTGGAAGGGGCCTCGCTTCTAGCATCGAATACACAGGTACAGGACAAGGGCAAGAGGCCCATGCATGATGAGGGGCCATCAGGTGAACAAGAGGCCAACTTCATCCTCATTCAGGATGATGATGCAAATGTGGAGAGTGTCAGACTTAGGATGACCATCCAGGAGCAGAACACGAAGATCCAAGACTTGTCAGTCAATTTGGAGAGGGCCAAATGGATCATCAGGTATTTGGAGCAGAGGAACAAGCAGCTTGAGGACCAGCATGAGATCATGGAGCTACAAAACATCCGTGAGAATCGACAAGCTGCCCACAAAGGAGGATCGAGCTCACTCCTTGGAGCAAGTTAACAATGATCGTGGTTTGGCCGAGCGGCATCAACGATCCACCTTGAGAGACTCTGAAAGCTGACAAGAGACAACCATACTGAGTGTGTATGGTTTATCATTACAGGGCACAGAACATGAGTTCAAAGGCTCGGATAAGGAGCTTGAAGGCAAAATTGAGCAGAGCAACAAAGAGACAAAAGAGGAAAAAAGAGCAAGATTGGCTTCGAATCTTGGCTGAAGCCTCTGTGGCCCAACATAGTGCCTCTTAGAGAACCTCCAGCCCAAATTTCAAGAAATTTGGGGAAATTTTAGTCACATGGTGAAATTTTGGTCACAACACAGGTTTTTTCTCCCAGTGGTGCGGTGCTTAGGATTGGGAGCTCCAAATGAAAAATGGCTTGCATTTTTGGATTTAGCATGCAAAATCACGACTACTGGAGCTTGGACAAGAAATTTGGGCATGATTTGAGTCTTCAGGAGGTCAAAAACACCCAAAAAATGGCCTCTCTGCCCCTATTTTGACACACAGGAAACAGTCTTGGGAGAATGAAGTTTTGGAGGGGAAAATGAGCACCAAATTCAGAAATTCCACTTGCGTTGGAAAGTAGACAGACCAGGATTTCCAACAAGCACACTTGGGCACATTTTGGACTCTTGCAGGTGCCTCAAAACAGCCTCCAAAGTGGCATGGCGCATATAGAATTTGGCACGACGCATATAGAGAAAAAGTCCAAATTCACCTCCGTTTCACGAAATTTCGATTCGTGACTTTCTCAAAGTGGGCCCGCTCATCTACACTTCACTTTTTTCAGCAACTAAGGCAAAGTTTAAAGAGTTTGGCCTCTATCCAAGTGGCAAAGGAAGGCAAACGGTCACCCAAAGCCATTTGTCATCTTTGTAACGTTGCACCTGTAGCTAATGGTTGGCTTTCCATCTCCATTTTGTAATGATTCGAAAAACTCCCCACCTCTTGGTCGTTCTATTTCCTCATGACATATTCTATATATTATATGCAAACCATTTGCAAAGGGTTGGTTGGCTTGTAATTTCTGGGAGACTGTGGGAAAGAAACTTTGTTTCTTCATTCTATATTTTGACAGAGGATTAATGAAAGGCCACGGCTCTGTTTCATGAGATTCATGTGGTTGTGAGTGTGGCAAATGTGTGTCTTATGTTTCATATGTATTTCATTATGTTTCACAGTTCATTTCATATTCATTTCTAGTGAAATTTTCTAAGATAGATAAGGTAGAATTCATTTTTATTGCTCTGCCTATGGGAAAATTTCATGTTCAGTGTTCTTTGTTCTGTTCAAAAGGATTCATGTACTTATACCCTTTTCACCCTCATAAGCAATCTCTCCATTCCACGCTATTTCAAACTAAATTGCTAGACTTTCCGCCTGTCTTGCCTCACGAAGTAATCTGTGCCTTTGTATTAAATTCTTTGCTCATTGTTGTCTGTTGGTCCCATGCCATCCCAGAAACTCAGTCATTCATAAAAAAAAATTGCTTCTTGTATCCATATTTACTTACTAGCCTAAGATCAATATTTCACTATAAGTCATCTCAGATCATTTCGTTTACTTATTCACTGAGCTTGACACGGAGAGAGCCCTCTCCTGTTCTAGTAGGGCTAGCTACCAGACTGAGCGTGTTTTGTGGTTACCCTGAATTATTCCTTCCTTCAGCCTAAGGTGGATTTAGGTTCTAACACCAGTATGTTAGGAAGCTACGTGCATGGTACTAGTGGATGGTCTTTTGGTCGACTTATTATGGTTGTTCAGTTTGGGCTACGCTGCTAGGTGTGTTATATACCTAGGGGGGATAATATGGGGTACCAAGGGAGGTACCCAAGGTAATAATGTATAATGGGATGGGCCATAGTAATAAATAAGGTGGTTAACCCATGTCATGTAAGGGACCACAAGTAGTTAATAATAATGTAAGGGGCCCATGGTATTAGTTGATGGTATGAGGAAACCATGGTAATGATGCATGGTATTGTATGTATGAGGCTATATAGAGGCTAGAGACTCCACATGGAGAGATATGAAGAGAAGTATTCTTGTATGAACAGGCATATGGCTTGTGGATTGTTCTCCTTCCTTAAGGAGTGAATGTATGGTGTTGTCCTACCTTAAGTGTTTGATAATAAAGAATGATTTCTATTATTCTGATCTTGTTATTCTTGGGTTTATTTATTTTTTAATCTATTTCTTGGTTAGATCTACAACAAGTGGTATCAGAGCACTTTCTTGGGCAAAAAGTGGAGAAATTTTTTTAATTTTTTGCAGGATTTCAAGGGCGGCGAGTTGCAGATCAGATCTGTAGGTTTTGGTGCAATATTTGAAAATATAATTGCAGATCTGTATTCTTTGTGAAAAATAGCTGATTTCAAAAAACAAATCGGTTGAATCGGATTCCGGATGAAGGAGATATCGCTGATTTAAAATCAGTGGGGTTGGAGCTAATTTTTCAGGGCAGCGAGTTTGTGGCGCAGATCTGGACATCTTGGTGCAATATCTGCAAGATCTAATTGTAGATCTGGAATCTTTGTGAAAAAACACCTTATTTCAAAAGAAAAATCAGTCGAATCGGATTCGGATGAGGGAGATATCGTTGATTTAAAATCAGCTCTTTTTTCAGAAATTTTGGGTGACGGCGGGAGAGTAGCAGTGCAGATCTAGAATTCTAGTGCCTGGATCAGGATTTCTATCACATGGGCAGATGCAGAATGGTTGTTCCATTTCTGAAAACAGGTTATAATAAGATTCTGAGCAATATTGACGAAACTGTGATAATTTCAAATTTTCGCCAATTTTTTGTGATGGACTTGTATAAATTTGATGGCTCTCATCCAGCTAGATGGATAGCACAAATGGAGACATTTTTTCGATTGTATTACATCAGGGATGATGAGAATCGGTTGCAGATGGGAAAAAGAAATTTGGACAAAGAAAGAAGACAATGGTGGCAAGGGCATGGATGTGGCTATGGAAGGTTCTTGACTTGGGACGCCTTCAAAAAAGCTCTTATGGACCACTTTGACCATAAAGTTAATCTGGTAGATAAGCTCACACAGATAGACACGCAGCCCAGCAAAGATTTTATTTTTACAGGAAAGAAGGAAACCAAGGAACCTAAAGGGTTATTTTCTGCTGGTATCTCCGTCTTGCAGGTTCATGGATTGATTCAGAAGGAGAAAATAATTGTGTCTATAAATCCGAGTTACAAGCAAAATCTCATAAATGTCAACTTGGCAAAAAAATTGCAAGTCCCAACAAAACACATTGAAAATACACAAGTTGATGATGAGAATGTTCAAGTGTACAAGGATTTGAAGATTTCTATGGATAAGTATGTGTTGCATAGTGATTTTTATGTTTCAGATATGGATAACATAGATGTTGTTTTGGGATACCCTTGGATGGAATCAGTAGGTACTATCAATATTAATGTACAGAAGAAATTTCTGAAGCTATGGTATAAAAAGAAGAAAATTACATTACAGGATATTTCCATCCATAAACAGGTAGAGTCCAAGGAGGCTGAAGCAGAAGATGTTCCAGGGGCTGACATATCAGATGATGAGCCTTTGATGATTGACAATCAAACACAAACAAAGGCTACAGCAGGAAAGGTTACAGGTGCTGATAATCAGAGGAGGGCTCAGTGGTTGAAGTCATATTGGAAAATAAGACACCACAACAGGGTAAAGTGAAGCAAAAGCCATCGTGGGTTAAAACTTCAACGTATCATCACCCACATCACCCTGCAAGACAACCATCAAGATGGCAACCTATTAGCCACAAGGACAACAACCCCCGTATGATGGATACAAAGGAGAGACGATCCACCTACTACACCTCAACACAGAAGAGCTGCCACGGTCAACTTCCATCTCAAGCGAGCGAGGCACCAGCAAGATCAAGGGTTCACCTTTCTCTTGGATGGCTAGATGCACGTGCTTGGTATCAGTGGACTACTCTTTTGAGTAGATCTTATTATTTGTGTTCTTCTCATGTTTTGGGGACGAAACATGCTAAGGGGGGTGGAATGTTATATACCTAGGGGGGATAATATGGGGTACCAAGGGAGGTACCCAAGGTAATAATGTAATAATGGGATGGGCCATAGTAATAAATAAGGTGGTTAACCCATGTCATGTAAGGGACCACAAGTAGTTAATAATAATGTAAGGGGCCCATGGTATTAGTTGATGGTATGAGGAAACCATGGTAATGATGCATGGTATTGTATGTATGAGGCCTATATAGAGGCTAGAGACTCCACATGGAGAGATATGAAGAGAAGTATTCTTGTATGAACAAGCATATGGCTTGTGGAGTATTCTCCTTCCTTAAGGAGTGAATGTATGGTGTTGCCCTACCTTAAGGGTTTGATCAATAAAGAATGAGTTCATATTATTTCTAGGTTTATTTGCATTGTCTTATATTTTCATATCAAATCTATAATATTTCTGGGTTAGATCTACAACAATTGGTATCAGATCTACAACAATGTGGATAAACAAGGAAGTGATCGTTGGTGTTACTGCTCATGACAAGATGTATGAGTTAAGAAAAAAAGAAGTGGCTGGTGGACATTTAAGACATAAGGTCGGGAATCGATTCGAAATGATTTTCCGCCAGTATAGCATTAATAAGCCAGTAAATGAGGAGAGGGTTGAGTTGGAATTACAATTGGCCTATAAATCACGGATGACCCCCTATCAGAAAACCCTTGGCATACAATTATTACGTTATCAAGCAAGCAGGCATCTAATGAATGAGAAGGTTGTAAGAGCGAGTCCGTGGTTTGAAGCTTTACCGAAGGATACACAAGAGTACCTAATCAGACTTATGTCAACTACCAAGGGAGCCCCGTAGAATCCTATGTCACCAGGAGGGGATGCACTAGAAATCCCTACGTCGAGGACCAAGAAGGACCCGCAGGTAGGAGGACCGGTCCGTATGTCTCCACGAAACCCGCATTTCAATAAATTGTCAATGGAAGAAAAGGAAAAAACAGTTAATATTGAGAGCGACAATGAGGAGGATCCTCCAACCTTTATCGAAGAAAAGGAACCAAAAGAAGAGATGAACAAATACATCCAGTCAGTACGGGCCACAACAAAATTGCCCAAGTATGTCCCTCCCCGGAAAGGGAGGGTAAAGGTACCTAAAGATTTGGACGCCATTCACAGTAGGTTTAACACTCCATCCCTCCCAAAAGGGGTTTCGTTTGAAGGAAAAGCTATGGGTTGCATTCCCTCCATGAAATTTGAAGACTGGGACCTTACGGATAGAGATAAGTTTCCCCATTTAGAAACTAGCGAGCTGGTGGAACTAAGCACGGAAGGGGTTGTTCCAACACTACAAACACAGACATGGCTATGCAGGGTGGAGGAGGCTGGGCTACTCCACCTCCTATCGATTTCACACTTTCATTGTGCACAGATCACCATATTTGTCATCAGGCAACTACTTTGCTTACTGCATGATGGGTACTTATGGCTGGAAGAGCCCATTCCTATCACATCGGAGCTCATTCATCTGATTTCTTGGCTTCCCTGTGCAAGAAGGGACCCTACAAAAATAGTTGGCACAAGTGGAGACTTGACGCTTGTGGAGGCCATGAAAAAGAAATACAAGTTGGAGAAAAAGCACAGGGGGTACGTTATTACTAGTATTTAGGACAAGGGGGTCTGCGTCGCCACCCAATTGTTGGCAAGAAAGGTGATGCGAAAATACAGGGGAAACAAGGTACCAACAACGGTCATTGCGTTAGCTGAGCAATGTGCAGAAGGGGTACAGTTCAACTGGGTGTAGTTCCTTCGCGATGAGTTCCTGAAAAACTACAGGGAGGTCCAAGAAAAGGGTAAGACATTCCACTACACCTTGTTGCTCTTATCCATACTATTGGTTACGGGAAAATTGTTGGAAGATAGTCAATTTCCTCCCCTTGACCAAGACTAGCCAGAGGCAGTGAAATATGCATCGCTATGGGTGACAAGGGATGTCGCGCGAATCCACGAAACCAAGATCTTCTGGATACTGATGGAGGCAAGCATTCGGGTGTGGATCACTAAACGGCCATGCCTATCCACCAAAATCTACGACAGTGTAAATATTTTCATAGAATTTAAAGCAGATATGCATAATGTGTATATCAGGGCTCAGAAGGATCCAGAGTAGAAGTGGACCACACTCCCCTTCATCGTAGTAGATGACGCTATGTTTGCGATACTCGATATGTGGCCACCAGAATGGCACGCACCATATTTGGTGGTCTACAATGAGACGAAGATCCAAAAACAGAAGGCTGTTGTCAAGAGTATGGCATAGCAGAAATGGAATGAACAACTAGCCGAGGAAGTACGGGTGTCACAGGAGACAGCAAAGGCCACCGTGGAAAAGACAGGCGCAATAGGGGGTGCCCCGACACAGGACAAAAGGGGCCCGAACTTGACTGCAAGGCAGAGGGTAGATAATCTGGCAGAAGAAGTGGACTCAAGCACCACCTCTACACCCTTAAAACAATCGCGCACAACAAGATGAATAGGGCCTCGGAAGAAGACCAAGGCGTCCAAATTATATGGGGAGACTATCACATTGACTGAGGGTGACCTATGTGACATTGGTGATACAATTCGTGAAGTCACCTAGGAGGTGCTCTAAGAGGCAATGACAAAGCAACAGACTATGTTGGGGGCACTCAGAATGCAACTACAGGAACTTCAGGTACAACCTCCACAGTAAGGAAGGGTAACCGCTTATGGGGATACAGGTACATCAACAACCATGCCGTTGCTGCAGGCTAAAATGGCTAACACTATCGCACTACCAGAAGGAGCATGATGGTAGACAATGCAGAGGACAGAGCCACAATAGGTTGGCTCAAGGGACTTGGATTAAACTTGGCTGCTCTCCCACGAGAAATACTATGTCAGTTGCAAGATGGAGCGACGACAAAGCTCCGTGCTAGGGAAGGACGTGTAGTACAGATGCTTAGCAAACATCAACATCGACTAGCTAAGACTTCAACACAACGAAGCAGTAGCATAGATCTAACAATTGGAACAAACCACCGAGGAAGCATGTCGTCGTGCTCCTAAGCTCGAGATTGCACCGGACTTACCCGTAGGCATCCGAATTCATAAATTGGCCACTGGATTCCGTGAGGCAAAGGAGGAAGCTATGAGGATCTAGTTGGACCTCGAATTACAAATCACAAAACTAAAGTTGAAGGTACATCCCTATACACTGCCGGAGGTTCGCGAGTAGTGACACCAAGCCATTCAAGAAGGGTTGGAAACAATAGAGCGCGCCTTACAGGAATGCACTGGCTTGCTATACCAATCACTTGTCACTCTTAGTTCACTACAGGAAGACCCGACACTCAAACAGATAGAGACAAAAGCACGAGATTTGCCGCAGGCTTATGACAACATCAGGGAGATAGCACAGACGGTCGCCCTTACTCAGTGGTTGTTTAAGATGAAGGAGGCCCAGGCTCTAAAATCCCAGGTGGATGCTGCACGCCAAAAGGAAGTAGTGCTTAAAGAATGCATCCAGCCTTGGCTCAAGGAAGCATTCATGGTCACCGCCAACATCGAGGGAAAGTTGGCACACATGTAGGTTGTATATGCACTCAGGCAAGGATTTGCGCCTGTTGACGAAACATTGGAGATGCGCATACAATGAATACAACAGACAGCAGAGAAATGTACTGCGGAAGTACGCGAAGTGCAGAGATTACTAGATGAAATTCATGCGAAGATTACTACTCTAGCCAGGTGACTTGGAATGAGTCACGATGATTGTGTTGGGGGCCTGTTGGGCAGCAGATCCCCCACGTAACGGATTTGTGGCTTGAAGCCTACATTTTTGGGTATTGTACTATAAAAGCTCCGCAAAGTGCGCAGAGCGCGAATTGTAATGGGTCAAGTCCAAGGGTAGTCCACCCTAAAATATTATAAGTTAATCTAGAATGTGTCAGCCTACCCATGGTCTCCAGACCATGGGAATGTATAAATAAGACCAAGTCTCCAAGTGTAAGGTAGATTTTTGGTAATAGAAGTGAGATGGGTGTCTAAATGTGATAGATCTGAATCAGTAAGTGCAAGTGTGGGTTGTAATAGGAGATAGAGGCTCTGCAACTGTGTGCGTGGACCCCTGCAGCTGTGTGCGTAGGGCAGGAAGTGGATTGTAACTGGATACGCGCATTAATAAAGATAAGTTGATTCTGAAATATCGTGTATTCGTTCTCGATTTTGGTTTATGCATCTGTTTCTAATTTATGATTAAGCGCATGTCTTTGCATGTTGAATAATAACTGAAAGTATTGTACCTTCGTAAATAACCAAAGATCTATAATAATAATAAGCACAGACAAGGGTAAATTGCATCTGCGCTTGACTAAGGTAGTTGCCCCGAGAAGACAGCTATGCGAAAGCAACGCCGCATGTAGGGTTGCTCTGCGCAAACTCAGACCACATCAAGACATCCCTAGGGTGCGGAAACCTAGTTCCAGCACCCTCCCATACTACCTCGAGTGAGACTTCAATCCGTGTTCCGCGAGATATTATGGAAAGGACCGGTAGTTTTGGGATTTGTTTGGCTAAACATTTCTAAACCTGGGTCAGGCCCCATTAAGCCAACACCAAAACCGGAAAATTTGTTTTCCTGATGATATGCCCTCAAGGAAAGAAGAAGACGGTAGCCACGACCTCGAGATAGGGCCCCTCCACATGACAACTATAGATGGACAAGGTCATGGAGGAGTATGAGGACATCTTCACCTCCCCCACAGGAGTTCCTCTGCACTGTCAAGTCAAGCACTCCATCGATCTGACCCCGGGTGTGCCGCTTCCCAATGGACCAATTTATCAATGCTCCGTTATGGAGAACAATGAAATCAAGAGGCAGATTCAAGATCTTTTGCAAAAAGGTCACATCCGTCTGAGTTCATAAACTTGTGGGAGCCTGATTGTGTTGGTATAAAAGAAGGATGGGACTTGGAGACTCTGTATTGACTATCGGGCGTTGAACAAGATCACTGTCCATAATAGGTACCCGATCCCATGGATTGATGACCTCCTAGACCAACTAAAGGGGGGAAATATTTCAGTAAGATCTATTTGAAGTCAAGATATCACCAGGTACCAATCGAACCCTCTGATGTGTGGAAGACTACCTTCAAAGCCAAGGAGGGCCTGTTCAAATGGTTGATTATGCCTTTCGGATTGACGAATTCTCCTGCAACCTTCATGAGGCTAATAGATGACATCTTGTGGCCATTCACCAACTCATTTGTACTGGTATACTTGGATGACATCCTAATCTTCAGCCAGAGTTGGGAAGAGCACCTCCACCGCATCCCACAAGTTCTATAAACACTACAACAACACAAGTTATGTGCCAATTTAGAGAAATGCACTTTTAGCATGACCCAAGTTCAGTATCTGGGATACATTATTGATGAACACCCACTGCATGTGGATCCAGCCAAGATCCAAGTCATTCGGTATTGGCCATCTCCAACCACTCTGATAGAGATCTGCAGCTCTCTAGGTCTTGCCAACTTCTACCGCAGGTTTGTGTTGGGATTTTCTCATATCACTTGGTCGTTGAGTCAAGTCACCAAGGGAGGAGTGAAAGAAAAATTATTTTGGTATGAATCTCAATAGAAGGCATTCACAGAGTTGAAAGATTTCCTTTGATTGACACCAGCGCTCGCATTACCAAACTTGCAACAACCATTTGAGGTCGAGACAAATGCCTCTGACTATGCTATTGGGGCAATCCTTACTCAACATAGGCATCCAATGGCATATCACAGTGAGACACTTTCATACATAGTCTGGAAGTATCCCACTTATGATAAAGAGATGTATTCCATTGTGCAGGCTTGCCGACAATGGAAGCTTTACATTTTGGGGAAGGAAACAGTCATCCACACAGACCATCGACCCCTGCAGTTCATACAAACCAAGGGAAATTGCAGAATGATCACCATCAGAATTGGTCCACATACCTACAACAATTCCATTTGAATATTAAGTATAAGAAGGGAAACACCAATAATGTTGTAGATTTCCTCAGTCGACCACCGATCATGGCGTTAACCACCATGCTCAACTCTTGCAGGCACGAGACTTCTGATTGGCCACTTCTATACAAAAGTGACCTAGAATTCGGCCATACATACCAGGCACTCTTGGAGGGTCAGCATGTTCCAGATTTTCACCTCTAAGGTGCCTTGTTATGCCACCTGGGTCACCTTTGTGTTCCTTCAAGCGAGCGTGCCAAGATGATTTGGGAAGCACACTATAGTCGGGTTGCTGGGCATTTCAGGGTCGAGAAAATGGTGGCAGCATTGCAAAAGTATTTCTATTGGCCGAATCTTTGACAGGATGTTAGGAAGTACATCAAATCATGCACTATGTGCGCCATTGCCAAACCAACCATCAAGAAGCAAGGCCTTTATATCCCGCTTCCTACCCCAAGTCAACCTTGGGAATCCATCTCCATGGATTACATGTCGGGCATTCCTTCTACTAAGCATGGAAATGACTGTGTTTTTGTGGTCATCAACAGGTTCTCTAAGATGGCCATTATGGTAGCCTGCAAGAAGAATATCACAGCAGAAGCCACTGCTAAACACTCCTTTGAACAAGTGTGGGTACACTTTTGAATCCCACAGTCTATCATCTCAGATCGAGACAGCAAGTTCCTCGGTACATTTTGGTCTAGTCTCTGGTCGATGCTGGACACCAAACTCACTATGTCGATAGCCTTCCATCCTCAAACTGATGGCCAGATAGAGGTTGTGAACAGGATGATCATACACATTTTGCGCATGTACAACTAAAAGCATCCATGCACATGGGATGAGAGCCTCCCCTATGTTCAGCATAGCTACAACTGGGCTCTACACAGCTTGACTGGCCACATCCCTTTTCAGGTGGGCTTGGGATTCCAGCCACTATGCCCCATTGATGTGGCCATGCAATTTGTAGCTAGCGCAGATTCGGCTCATGTCCAGTTCGAAATAGATAAAGAAAACAACTTCATTGAGCACACCCAACATATTCGCCAGCAGGTCCACGACATTCTGAAGAAATCAAATGCCAAGTACAAGTAGCGACATGATCAACATCGAGTGCCACACAAGTTTCAGGTGGGCAAAAAAGTTTGGCTGCATTTACAAAAGGAACGCCTTACCAGAGCCTATCGGAAACTCAGACCACTCCTATATGGTCCTTAAATCATTACCAAGGCTATGGGAGACAATGCATTTGAGCTCAACTTTCCCCCATTCCTTGGCCTACACCTAGTGTTCAATGTGGACCTCCTTAAGCCATACTTCCCACCCTTACTAGACACATCTAACATTGCAGAACAACTCACACCCACAAAGTTAAATCCAGATTGCATGGAACAAGCTGCAACTGATCAGATCATGGACACACAGATCAAGCACACTCGCTAGCAGAATATCCAACTATATCGAGTTGTCAAAGTAGGCCAACTCCTTCACGAGGGAAAATGGCTCACCAGGGACCAAGTTCAACAGAAGTTTCCTCATGTCATGGAGGAACTCAACGCAATGGGGACCATTGCTTCCTAAGGGGGGAGGAATGATCCAGGTGGATATTGTTGGCCACCGACCAATTCCACTTGGAACCCTATCATTGCTTCTCTCAGTTTCTCAGTTTCCTTAATTGTAGCACAGTTTACTATTTTTAGCAGTTTTTCGGGTCCTAAACTGCTGGAGCCTTTTTGAGGCCATAAACGACATTTTTTTGGAAATCTATCGCCAATGATTTTTTGTCTAAAATTGTCTTTTTCATCATATTCCTCAGAGAGATATTTCCAATGGGTTATCATAAGCGTCAAATGGAGATAATATGACCAAGTCACAACCCCAGGAAGTTGGTTGTCCAACTCACCCCAACTGGGCCCATAAACTCTTGGTATTACATCTCCTCGGCTTAGGGTTTTGGTTGTTTAGGGTTTGCTATTATTGTTCAATAATAAAAAGTCCCTTGAGCCTCATTGTAAGACAATTTAGAGGCATTTAGCCGCCACATCTCTTCTCGGAGATAAGCTACCATCGTCCTAGCTAGTTTATTTCCATTTCTATTTGTAAGCATATTTCAATATTTTACAGTAATGAAATGAAGTATTATTTCTGTTGCATATCTATATTTATGGTTATCTCTATAATTTGTTGTGTTCCTATTGAAATCTGGATCATAGAGGGCTTGGAGTTCCGTTATGCATGTGTGCTTGATAAATTTTAGTAATCCAATTTAATTATTTTCAGTTGTATTTAGTTATTTAACCTCTAACTATTGTTACAGATAGTTGAAGGTCAATTGTGCAGTGGGGCAACAATATAACTCATCCATTTGTTAGATAACTGATCAATAAGCCCAAAATAGCTAGTTTATGCAAGGAATTTGAATTCCTCAATTGAAGTGGAGATGACAAGGCAATGTAACATCAATTGTATACTAATCTTGAGTGTACATGTGTTGCATTCAATCAATGATCAATCCTTTGGAATTACACAATTAATTCAGAAGAAAATCCTAAAGAATATGGGCTAATTTCCTCGGGAATTGTGCAAGTAAATAGGGGACTTGGTGAGCATATAATTAGCTAAGTGTTGGCTAAAGTTGTTCATTGATTAGAGAGAAAAAATATTCTTTTACAGGTTGAGCTCGGAGCTGTAACTAACAATTGTAATAGATTCTCTATTTATCTTATTATTGCAAATAGGCTGGAGGGGTTTTTCCCAATTGGGTTCCCCTTTAAATCATTGTGTTTTTGTGTTTTTTCTTATTGCATGTCTATGCATGTTGTTCTAAGTTGTGAATTTCATTCCCCATATCAATAGAGAGAATTGTGTCTCTTCATTTTAGGTTAAATTTCTTGAGCAGTTGCAATTCTATCAAATTTCTACATGGTATAAGAGCCTCAAAATTCACATTAGAACCAATATTTCGAGCTTGTCTCTCAAGGATTTTGAATTTACATCCTTCTTGCAACTTTTTTTCTTCAGGATCGTGAGAATGTCTTTCAAAGGTCTGAGACTAGAGTATGCCCTCGAGGGTAGCTCAAATTTCATAGCTTTGAAGGATCAAAGGGAGGCAGTGCTTGATGAAAATGGTGCGTTAGAATATGTGAAAATTGATATTACAAAACCTCCGTAGTTGAATGCATAAGAATTAACCTAGTAGAATAAGGATGTTGCAATGGTGAGAAGAATTATTCTGGAAGGCGTGAGATACCATGCGGTCTCAAATCTCCATGGAAAAGAGATACCATTTGTTATGTGGAAGACATTGACTGAGCTATTAAAAAATAAAAATGATCATAGAAAATTTTCCCTGAAACACAAACTTTGAAAAATTAGAATGCAGAAGAATGACATTATTCTGCAGTATCTCTCCACGTTTACACATGTCCAAGATGAGTTTGGAGGGGTCGAGGTGAATGTTTCAGAAGGTGACCTGGTGATCACAACTCTTTTAGGCCTTTGAAAATCTTGGCACAGCTACCAGGACTCTGTCTCCCTAAATGCTCCCTTGACCAACAGGATGTCTAAAAGAGTTTCATATTGGGAAAATATTTCAAATCCACTTTCCATGACTGAGATTATAGAGTTTATGCAATCTTGGAGTGAGTCTACTAATGTTTTTGGACCATTTTCTAAAGCCTCTACAACAAAACATAAGTATTATGTTATTTTTATTTATGATTTCTCTAGAAAATGTTGCATCTTATTCATGCGTAAGAGGATGAAGTTTTCTAAAAAAATATTGAATTCAAGGCATTGGTTGAGAAGGAGACTGGGAATAAGGTGAAGGCTCTTAGGAGTGACAATAGAGGTGATTTTTTTTCGCATGCCTTCAAGGATTTATGCTTGAAAGAAGGTATTCGAAGAGAGTTGATAACACCACATAATCCACAACAAAATGGGGTAGTTGAGAGGAAGAACGGGAGAATAGTGGGAGAAGCAAGGGCCATGTTGCATGATTAAGAGTTTTCATTACATCTATGCACAAAATCATGCAACACCACAGTCTTCTTGTAGAACTGAAGTCCTCATATAATACTTGGTATGATCACACCGGAGGAAGCTTTATCTGGGAGAAAGCCTACTGTGTCTGTTACGCAGTAATTTGTCACCATTGGTCACCGTCCTTGTTACCCCCACTGTCACACACTGGAGGACACATTTACGGACCTGTGACCAGTGACACAACTTGAAAACACTGGCATTGGAGTCTCCTAAGTATGAACTTCAATATCCCTGAAGACACCTTTTGAAGATCAACCCTAAAAAATGTCCTTTTTCCATTAGCGCGGGTCCACAGTGTCTAACCCGCACCAATGGCTCAGTTCCTACAAAGAGGGTGCGCCCATAGACGCGCTGTCACAGAACAAAGCCCACGCCACACAAAATTAGTCATGATTTTTGGCCAACGCGCACTGAAGTGTTTTTTCCTCCATTACTCATGCAGCTCCCTGAGGAAAAATCCCATGGATATGATCGAGTGTCGTCTTTTTCACCCATGACAACTCAGTCCAAAGGCTATTCTGGGACAATACCAAATCTTCAGTAGGTGTCCAGATACGATGAATACTTTCTCCTCTTCCATCTATAAATCACTGTCATCCTGCATTGAACCAGCTAGTTCGGGGAATGCTAGTGTCAGAGTGTTGAAGTTTTGAGCTAAAGTAAGCTGAGATTATGTTAGATTGATAGTAAGAGATGAGAGAGAAGTTATGCTGCCGAAATTTTGAGAGAGGAAGTGACTTTGCAAGGCATGCCTAACTGCTAACCCAGTTGGAGGAGATTTGCAGCGTCAAGCCTTCATTGGTTGTAATTCTTCTCTTCTTTTATTGAGTAATGAACGACTGTTATTATGGTTCCACTCACGTATTCTTCTGGTAATATTTGAGTTATATCTTGCTTGACTGATATATAATTGTATGATATTGGATTTTACGCTTGTTTTGGATTGTTCTTTGTTTGTGCAGGTGTCCATGCGTGGAACGCGAGGATAGTGACCGGCCAAAGCTAGAGGACAGGAGTGACGTTTCTTCCACGACAAATAGCGTTGGATTCCAGGTAGGTCTTTCTGACCAATCTTTTAATTATACAATTAGGAACTTGCATGCAGCGTGTATGATTGTTGCTAGACCCCTATCGGGCTAGTGGGATCGCCTCTGTCCGCAGAGGGGATTTACCGTCCACAACAATTTGGCGACTCCGCTGGAGTTGGTTGTTGATTGTGTTTGTATTGTTTGATTTGTAAATTGTGGACGGAGTCTGAATATCGGCCAGGTAGCCTTCGAAACACTTCTGCTATGCAGAAGTGAAGTAGATCAACGCCACTTCAGTCGATCTCCGGGTCGGTTTACAAACTGGACAATCTCAATCTTGCCCCGCATGTCATTTTTCTCTCATTTATTTGTCTGAATAATTTTCTTGGTTAGAGTTCTTGCTATCTTTTTTACTTGCTGGCTCTGTCTAGATACTAGGAGCTAAGCCTGGGACCATCCGTTCTATCTTTTTGCCTGGCAAACTCCGCCAGCACGTTTTTTCTTTGAACATTCGCGCTGGTTGGCGCGTGTTGCTCTCAGACAACTCACACCAATCTCTGTTTAGCGCGAGTTGCAGACTTACAGTCGCGCCGCACTGGTTAAGTTTTTTAAATTAACTTGTTTGTCAGTCTTTTAAGCTTGGATCTGTGTCTTTTTGCTCCTTTTACACCTTCTGGAAGTTTGTGGGAATCTTGTTTGACTGGTTTTGAGTCTCTCTTTTGAGAAATTCTTAATTTTATTTCCTTTGATCATTACTTGGAGGTTTTTCTCAGTCTCTTCACAATTTTGCATCTTTTTGCTTTTGTTTTTGCAAAAAAATTTCCCCCTCATTCGCCAGGGGGGCTAAATTGGGTATGAGTGTTAATCGCCTTTGAGTGTTTTTATTTTTTTGATCTTTGGAAATCTCACCCAATTTTCTTGATTTGGACTTGAATGGTTCTTATATTACATTATAATCATCTTGTGTTTGAGAATTATCTTGCATAGATCACACGTGCATAATTAGAATTCTCATTTGTGCATAGATTACATTTGCACACTTTTCAAGTGAATTGTACTTTCATCCTTCAGTTGTTCGCCTTTTTCCATCGATTTTACATCTTAGCCCTTGTGGCTTTGTTTATCGAGCCTTCTGTCGGATTTGTGATTTGCTGATCCAGTCATTTTATTGATTGATTTCCACATTCTTCCGGTGGTTGTATCAGTTTTACATTTCATGCTGCAAGTGTCTCGCTTTTAGCTTGCTTGTTTTTACCTGACTTCATTGGGACTTAGATTACATAGTTCTTTGAAGATCTTGGTTTTTCTTTGCTTCGCTGGGTTATTGTTCATGTTTCAGATCTGGTTATAGATTCTTTGGAATGAATTATCTGGTTGTGAATATCTCTTGAAATCCATTAAGTGCATTTTACTATTTTTAAAAGAAAAGATAAAGAATTTTTGCTTTTCATCAATTAGCATGTTATGTTAGTTTTTGCTTTTAAAAAGAAAAAAAAAAGAAAAGATTTTTCCTTTCTTGTTGTTAGCTGCATTAGAACTTTTGGCATCGTTTTGTTTGTGTGAACCTCTTAACTCTTTTGTAGCTAGATTTCATCCAAACGAAACGAATACAATTCTTGCATGTAGTTGCATTTAGGACATTTCGAGAGATTACATACGCTAAGACCAGAAACTGAGACTTAATCGAAGATGAACAATAAAATTAATTCAATGAACCTAACAATGCATTGAAACTTAACGCTCACATTCTAGAGGTCTAGGCTTGAGACGTGTTCCGACGTCGTTAAGCCTGGTAGTTTATCGTTGAGTGGTTGGGTGATTCCTCCACGGTGAAATGATAGGTGCCAGGTACTGGACTGTGCTCCATCGTACGTCGAGTATAAATTGGAGACCCCTATAGGCTTGCAACCTTTGTCCATAGGAAGCCTGTTGTCTGCCGCCCTACAAACCGTAATGCACTGAACACAGCATTCGGGAAGATTGACTGCAGTACGGGAAGTCCTTGGTGATCTTCTGATCGCTAAGGTGTATAAGCAGTTTTACGGATTGTTTGGCAAACCCTTTTACCTAGATTTCCAGAGTACTCAGCTTTTGATCCTTTTCAGACTGTCTAACAGAAAAGGTGTAAGTGAGCAGCTTGTCACTTCGTGCTCATTAAACAATCGAAGGAGACTAGAGTCAGCTTTTCGTCCTTTTCTCGACTCTTTAAAGATGAAAAGCTCAAGTCAAGTGTCATAATAATTTATCTGGCCACGATCACATTACCCAGTTAGATCTTGTGTGTGCTAGCTTGAGTAGGATTTCGTCTTAATATGGCAAGTTTTCCAGGATTCATCAACCTAAGTTCCCCACCTGATGGGAATGCTGGTCGTTTCCCTTCTCCTGGAAATGTTGGTGCCCTTTATATGGAAACACTAACCCTTCCAGGGTTAACTGTCGGGTTACCAGTTTGGCTATTTTCAAACTCTGTGGTCCCTACTGTGTCGGCTGATACTACATCAGTCCCTCCACCTGCTCAACATCCTGTTGAACCAAAGGTGGACGCCACCCCTTCAACACCTACTTCAACGTCTCCTTCTTCGCCTGGTGAAAGTACCCAAGTGGCTAACAAGAAGAAGAAGAAGACAAAGAAGAAGAATTCAAACAAGGGAACAGTTACAAACACAATAACGACTACAAACACAACTGTTGTTCCACCATGGACAACGGAAGACGGACTCCTTCCCACTCCTCCGCACAAGGTTAAGTTTCCTTGCAGATTATGCAAGGGAAACCATCTTCTTCGTGATTGTCCTGGCATTCCCAGGGTCTTAAGAATATGGTCTCGTGATCCAGCCCGTCCCTCATCGTCCACTGACGCTCACGGCGCTGCTACCTCCGTAGTTGGGAATACTAAGGGAAAAGGAAGATTCGATTCCCTTGCAAACTTTGTGAAGGCAACTCATTTCCTTCACCTTTGCCCACTCATGGACAAAGCCTCCTCTGTGTTGGAAAGTCTTGCAGTTCCCTCACCCCAACTCCCCGCTGGATATCAGCATCTTTCTGCAACTGCAGATTGTCCTTCTGCTGACCACAAGGTTGGTTTACATACCTCTCTTGTCCAGCCTCCTCTTCCTGAACTTGGCTTTGCCCAGCCTGTTCCAGACCAACCATTGGTCACAGAGAGTGTCAACTCGGGTTCACCGCCCCTCGACCATCCTGTTCTGGAGGAGCGTCATGATCATGTTCTTCTCGTCTCCTTAGGTTCTCCTGAGTCTGAAAACGACCCTCTTACCCTCGTTGATTCCGAGGGTCCTTCGTCGATTCCTTTAGCAATGGGGGGAAATCATACGATTCCCCCACCAAGTAGTTCAGTCGTTTCTTTCGACTGGAGCCACTTGACTACTTTCCGCCTTCCATCCCATGTGCCTTTCCAGATTACAGTACATGCCTCTGAAACAGCAGTACCTGGCACTGTATTGGATGAAGGTTCGTCGGTCAGTCTTATGTCGTACACTACTTGGTAAGCTTTAGGTTCTCCGTAGCTCAGGCCGGTTACGGAGAATCTGTTGACTTTTGACGGAGCAGCCTGCCCATCTCTAGGAGTCCTCCCCAAGTTCCCTATTACTTTGGGAGGTAAAACCGTCTATATAGACGTGTTGGTCACCCAAGGGGCTTTAGGCTTCAGTCTTCTCCTTGGTCGCGACTATGTTTATGCTATGGGGGCCATCATTTCTTCCCTTTTTCGTATGGTTTGCTTTTCACACGATGGAAGAATTGTGACTATCGATCAATTGTCCTTCGTTAGTCCCCCAACGCCTTCTGCGCAGTTGTCGTCCCCTCCTGGGTTTTATCCACCAGTTGTCTCTGCCCCCCCACAGGTCAACTACGTGGCTACCTATCCCATGCCTGTATCCAGCACCGCCGCCGTCGTGCATAGTGTCCTGGGGGCATTGGGTCCCGACTTCCAAGATGTTGACCTTCCACCGGATGAGACACTCTTTGAAGCTACGACTTCTTGTTCCTTATGATGAAGTTCGTTTCGAGGATAGTTTTTTCCTGTATCAACCTCGTTAAAAAATGAAACAGGCTCCCATGAGGATAGTTTGTTCCTGTCTCAACCTCGTTAAAAAATGAACTATGGTGCCCAAGGATAGTTTTGATCTTGTGGCAACCTCATTAAAAAATGAAACAAGGTGTCCCGAGGAGTTCTTCCTGTGTCAACCTCGTTAAAAAATGAACCACGGATCGCGGAGCATAGTTCATTTCCCTCTGTCAAGCTCCCTAAAAAATGAAACAAGGTGTCTCGAGGATAGTTTTAATCTTGTGGCAACCTCGTTAAAAACTGAAACATGATTGGTCCGAGCATAGTTCCTGCTCTTGTGTCAAGCTCGTTAAAAAATGAAACAAGGGTTATGAGGATAGTTCTTTTACTGTGTCAACATCACTAAAAAATGAAACAACTCCCTTTTCCAAGTCGAGTCTTTCCAAGATCTCGAAAGTGAACCTTCATTCCATCCACTTTGTCGAATGCAATGAAGCTTGGGGGGCATGTACCTCGCTTTGTGTCATTATGCTGGGGGCATGCCAACTTATAACAAGCATAGTTTTTCGTTTCAAGCTTGTGTAAACATGAAACCGAATCCAAGCAGAGTTCTCTACGGTTCAAGCTTTTGTAAAAATGAACCCATACCCGAGTCACCTTTAAGCTCTTTTCTGAAAACATGAAAAGATTGCCGAGTATTTTTTCCCTTTTTGACTCGCTAAAGAGAATAAAAATGGAGGTCTTCTTTCAGCTCTTTTCTGACCGTTTAAAGAGGAAAAGATTGCCGAGTTATTCCTCTTGGCTCGTTAAACGTTACTAAGGGGCGGTCGTTTTAAGTTCTTTTGTCGACTGTTAAAATATAAAAAGATTACCAGGTTTTTGTCGCTTCAAACTCGTTAATGATTATGAAACGACGTGCTTTTGATCCCTTTTCTACTTTTTCAGGTCAAAATCACTATTCATGAAAAGTACTCCTCGGTCGTAATGATCGGGCGGTTCTTTCGGGCATTATTTTATACTTTCTCGGGCCCGAGAGACACAACTTTATGAAAAAGGACACCCTTGGAGTTTCCTTTTCTGCTGTCTTTTCAAACTCTCTAAACATGAAAAGACGCCGAGTTCTTCC
>APFE030640591.1:155961-205477 GCA_000404065.3 Pinus taeda
GACGGTGACCAATGGTGACAAATTACTGCGTAACAGATGCCCCCTAAAGCATGAGCCTCGAGAGAGAGAGAGAGGTGAAGTGCTTTACAAGAACATATATAGCTGCCGCCGAGAATCTGCATTGAGATATACAGTATGATAGTTCAAATATATGATATATGTGGCATGGTCGCATCCATCCATAAAGAGTACATGATGATCAAGATCCGTAGTATGGATGCAGCCATCTGGTTAGGATCGATGAATTGACTCAGGTATGGTCGCAGCCATCCAGTGAAAGAGTCATGTATCAAAATCACGCCTGGATTACAACAGACACAATCCAGGGTCTTGCGCTCCACCTCGACCCGAACACAAGTACAAGTTCAAGCATGCGAAAATGTAAGCTGAAGTCGAACATGCATGAACATCGTCTGATTACCAGCCAATAATGAAAGCTGTTAACAGGCGCGAGAGATACCACCAGTAATGACAATGGTCCTCAAGGTACTTATAGGTACAGTCTACGGCGTGTGAATGAATGAGCCGATGTCGAACACCCGTAGAGTCATCCGATCGGAGGCCAATGATGAAAACCTCGCGTCGAACACGAACCTACCATTAAGGCATGCAGGCTCCAAGGTACCTGAAGGGAGTCTCTAAGTCAACTTCCTGGATAATGAGCTGAAGTCGACAGGAAGTGACTTTGATCGAAGGTGGGCCATAATGTTTCCCACATCATCGACATGAGATAGAGAAGGATAAAATGTTTTGTGTGAGGTATCAGAGGTAGGTTAAGTATTCTGCAGAGGTCAACTTCTCTTAAACATATCAGCGGCACACCAATGGACTTGGTAGTATTTGACATCAAATGATCAGGGTTCATGGTGACAAAACGATGAGCAAATGAATGGTCAAATAGGATAACCCAAACCCACAGAGGCAAGTGTAAAACAAGATGAGATGTCCCCACCCAGACACGAAAGCAGACAAGTGCCATGTTCAAGAGTGACATACTACCGACACGACGATAATTGTGGTTCCTTTATTCCCCCACCATTTCTGGCGAGTACCCCGGTTATTTTTGGATGACAAGCTTGACGGGGATAGCATATGCTTGGGAGGCGTCATTTTGATGGAATCCGATGTCATTTAGTTTTAACGATCCTGACAAAGGAAGAAATCGGCGTCTTTTCATGTTTAGAGAGTTTGAAAAGACAGCGGAAAAGTAAACTCCAGGGCTGTCCTTTTTCGTAAAGTTGTGTCTCTTGAGCCCGAAAAAGTATAAAACAATGCTCGAAAGAACCGCCCAATCATTACGACCGAGGAGTACTTTTCATAAGTAGTGATTCCTATCTGAAAAAGTAAAAAAGCGATCAAAACCATGTCGCTTCGTGACCATTAACGAACCGAAAACAACAAGGGTCCGACAATCTTTTCACTTTTTAAACGGTCGCAAAACGGTTTAAAGATGACCACCTCTCATTTCCGTTTAACGAGTCGAGAGGACCAACTTGGCATTCTTTTCACGTCTAGAGAGTTAGAAAAGAGCAAAATATGACTCCAAAGTGACTTTTTCGTGTATTTACCGAGTCCGAAAAAGTATAAAATACAACTCGTTTCGTCGCCAAAGCTGCACAAACACCTGTTGTTGCACAAGAATTGGGCATAAAATCCATTTTCGACACAAATATTCATAAAAATATCCATAAAATGACTTTTAAAACCTATTTAGGGGTCAAAAAGTTATAAAATGGTGAAAATGGTAAAACAAAAATTACTTTTCACTTTTTACCTTTTGAGAGTGACATTAGGGCTTTTGGAGTGCGATCTTCAGTTGGCAATTGCGACAAATCCAGTGGACCATTTGGAGCGCCATCAGTGTCAGGTAAGAGGTCTTGTCTTTTGCTCCATTTCTATCCATTTAAAATTTGTTTTTAATTGCTTTTTCATCCTCTATAGGGAGGATTTCAAATTTAAGGGTTGTGCCCATTGGCGTGGGTTTCGGGCACAGACCTGCGCCAATGGGGAAACTTTCCCAAAGGGCACGCACCCATGGGCGCGACTGTTTTAGAAACAGTCGCGCCAATGGCTGCGCGGGTTTTTTGGCCAATTTTAAACAAATCTAAACCAATTTCCCTTCAATTTCAAGTTATTCAAGTATCTAATTTATTACTTTGGTCTTGTGTTTGCAAGGAAATACACAAAAATGGTGATCGTGTGGAAAGAACAAGAACATGATCAGGTAGACACATTGGCCTTGGCAGATGAGGACTGCATGGAGGCACTCAGAGCATGCGGGCTCAAGAAATATTTCCTGTTGTCCTATTTGTGAGCTCAGCCAGAGCTCTTACAATATTTGGTCAACTTGTGGGACGTACAAGAACAGGTGTTCGGAATACGGGACCAAGTATTGGAGTTAGACGTATCTGATATCTACTTCCTCACTGGATTGTCAAGACGGGGGCGGGTACCTCGATTGACCGGTAGTAGACCATCTGGAGAGAAGATGGAGGAGGTGAAGGCCTGAGTTTCCCCAAGTGCAAGATACAGGCAGGGCAGCTCGAAGGTGGATATCCCCACCGTCCCGAACTTGACTCTTAGAGCATTGTTGTTCACAATCACACGAGCTACGGGGGGCATAGGCACCCCACGAAGCTACGAAGAACCATCTGATCCTGGCGACAGAGTACCTTAGTCCGACAGTCTTCAATTGGGCGTCAGCAGTGACGACAAATATGAAGAGGCAGCTGACCAAGGCAAAGCAGGGCAAGCTGCAACAGTTCGGATATGGCTACATCTTGGTAACGTTCTTCTTGGAACGTGTGCCAAGATTCCAAGGCCAAGGGGCTTTTTTTCCCGACCCAGCACCTCAAGAGCAGAGGATGGCTCAATGGGCGGCACTAATGCCGAGGGGTGGTGGCGGTCAACAGATGTCTTTTAGACCTGAGATTTTCAGGTGGCTTCGCAGCCAACTGATTGTGGTGGAGGACTGGCCGTATGCAGGGACAAACTTCACCAGAGACCCTGACCTCCCTCTGCTGGAGGGAGAGGACTAGGACGAGGAGATTGGTATGATCCCATTTTTTGATTTTGTGTTTTTATGATTTTTTTTTTTTGTTAGTACATGCTTATCCTAATGACCTTTATATGCATATGCAGACGTTGGCCCAGAGGCTGGCATGTCTCCCATTGTGAGGAGACACCCAGCAGCAGCAGTAGCAGGAGTAGATCCTCAGGAGGAGGGCAGTGACAGAGGGGAGCTTCTTCAGAACCTCGAGGCTATCACTCGAGGGATTCCAGATTATGCTCGGCTAGCGGATGTCTCGTTAGCGTACCAGAGGCACACAATGGGGGTGCCAACTCACATCCACCAGCTCCTGAGACGTTTAGTGTGAGCGGTGACGTGCTACCATGAGCACCACCGGGACTAGATATCTAAGCTTTTTCTTTTTATGCATATTTTTTGAGAGACATGTGATGAGCCCCAAAATTGGTAACAATTTGGGCTCATTTGGCCTCATTTTCATTGTTCAGCCCTTGTTCAAATCCATCATTTTCTATAGTTTATGCATTATTTCTAGTATGTTTGTGTCTTTGGTACGAATAAGGGAAGTTACTTTTCCTAGACGGTTAACATGTGTCTATTTCAGGTTTTTTGACGTATTGGAGCAAAGTCAAAGCAATCATGAGCTATAAGGCAGCCAAGCCTGAAATGAGGACTTGAAGGAGGGATGTCCACGGCATTCAATGACCCTTCCTCGGGATTCTCACCTTCAGCTCTGAGCTCCAAAGACCACCGAGCCGAATCTAGAAGGCAGCCAATCAACATTTAGAAAGGGGCTGTTTGACTCACAGTTTGACAGCCGAGTTCCACGGATTGAGGAGGCCAGCTAGGTCCCTCGTTATCTATAAATGTTGAGGCCTCATCCTTCGTAAAAAGACTTTTGAACCTATTGTGTACTTTGTACTCCAGTGCTGCAACAACTCTATTTCATTTTCTTGTAGCCATTTTTGGCAAAACTGTTATGACTCTTTTTGAATAATGATAAGCAGTTTGGTTTCCTAACAAGTCTGAGTTTTTATAGGAGCCAAAGCTCTCAAGGTTGGGCCCAACCTGAGAGCCTAGGACCTCCTTTCTGTACCATTGTGTTTCTTTACGTATCACTATTTTTTTTTCCTCTCTTTTATGCATTTGAACACCTTGCTGTTAAGTAGATTTTGTTATGATGCTGGAATAGATCATTGTTTATGAATGGTTTTGGTTTAGATGTTTTGGTAGAATAATAACAGCAAAGATCTCCAAGAAAAAGAGACAACTACACTCCTGATTTCACCTCGGCCTTATTGGGTTTGGGGCTGGAATTGAGGAAAACAGGGCTGCCTCACAAAAACACTAGTTTGCTGCTTATGCAATCTTTTAGTGTGCTTGTTTAATTGCAGAGATTAGTCATGGGATTGGACATCTGAAATGTTTCCTTACATAGATGGTGTACCAGGTTTTCTTCCCAAATAAAGTTACTGCTCATTTGTGTTGATTGATGGATAGAATAGATTAGTCTAGGATTTGATCATTTGCAGGTTTGTGTAGAATTGATCAAGGCCCACCGTGCAGGGTATCCTCCTCCTTCATCCATCCTCCCAAAGCATCATCTAAGCCTCCTGTTCTGTGTCATAGCTAAGCTTCCTTTTTTTCCCATCTATCCTTTGTGTCTACGAAACCTTACCTTCTTGATCATCATTGCCTTAGTCATCTCCGAGCCTGCCTTCCACCAAACCTCCCACCAGTCCTCAGGCCATGTTTAGACCCCTATCCTACCTTTAGATCCATTCATGCACCTTCCCTCACGCATCTACCTCCTAAAAACCGACTTCCAAGTTTCCTGTAGAAATTCTGAAGTTTCCTGTAGAAATTCTGAAGTTTCCTGTAGAACCCCTGCAGACTTCCTGTAGAAGCTCACAAGTGAGGTTTCTGATAGCCAAACCTTGTGAGACTCTGAGGAAGAGTGCTAGGGGCCCCTTAGACCCTCTCTGAGCCTCTCCAGCTACTTCCAAGCATTCCTCTTCCTTGGTCCACTCCTGCATAGTGAAGCACAGTTCAAGTATATGCATGTGAAAATCGACACTTAATCAAGAAAATACAAAAGGATACTTTCCAGAACAAAAGAAGACTAAGACATGTGCATTTTCCCTTTTTGAAGTCAATGGCATCTCATTCAGTAGTTTGCATTCTCATTCTTGCATCAATAGGACTAGCTGGTAGAATTAGGGTTTGCTAGGGTTTGCATTTCTTTTTGGCTTTCAGTTCCTTTTTGCAAGTAGGTTAGCTTCCTTTGAGTTAGCTTTCGTCCATAAGTTAAAAAACCTTCTTCTCAAAGCTCATAGAAGTTGGCTTGAGCCCCTAGCGGACTTGTGCCAGCTGGCCAAGTGACAGTTGTGGCAAGAGCTAGTACTTGTGCATACAGCACCGTCGCTTCCAAGTTTGTTACGAACTACCGGGTTGATAAAAGTAAAGAAGGGAGTCCCAGGAGTTGCAGCATTATTGCTGAAACACTTGAGCCCACCAACTTCGTCAAGCCATACAATGATTTCCTGAGCTTTCAAACTAATCTTTTGCTGCAACCTTGTACAAAACCTTCTGGTTGTTCCATATATAACTCTTCATTTAAATGACCATGTAGAAAAGTTGTTGTCACATCTAACTGTTCTAACTCAAGGTTAAGTAATGTAGTTAGTGCCAACATAGTATCAATAGAAACAAGTTTTACAACTGGTGAAAAAATCTCATGAAAGTCGATACCTTCAACTTGAGAATACCCTTTTTCTACCAGTGTCGCCTTATACCTTTCGATACTTCCATCAAATTTATGTTTCAGTTTGAAGACCTGCTTGCGTCCAACAACACTTTTCCCTTCAGGTAGTTCTACAAGATCCTAGGTATTGTTCTTGGCTAAGGAATCCATTTCTTCTTCCATAGCCATTTTCCATTTTTCGCTATCTGTATCATCTACTGCTTCCTGATAACAAGAAGGTTCCCCATCTTCAGTAATCAAAGCAAATGATGAAGCAAAATCTTCATACCTTTTGGGAGTTTTTCTTTCCCTTGTAGACCTTCTTAGAGTGACTGGTTGTTGAACTGGCTCAAAAACTTGAATTGGTTCAGAAACTTCAACAGCTTCCTTTGTATCTTCAACACCTTTTTCTCCTGAAGTCTCTTCTTCCTTTTGTCTAGCCTCCAACTGAACTTGTTGATTTGGCAATACCTATTCCTATTCAATTCTTTCAACATTTGATTTTAAAAGAGAATATTCATCAAATGTTACATCTCTACTAATGACTATCTTCCATGGTGTAGGATCCCACAACCTGTATCCTTTCACTGCATAGTCATACCCAATAAAGACATAACATTTCAATTTTGGATCTAATTTTGAATGCCGAATTTTAGGAATAAGAGAATAAGCATCACAACCAAATATCCTTAAATGTGAATAATCACAAGACTGACCTGTCCAAACCTCTTCAAGAAGTTTACAATTAATTGCTACTGAAAGTGATTTGTTAACTAAATAACAAGCAGTGGATACTGCTTCTGCCCACAACTCCTTTTGCAAGTTAGCATTGCTGATCATGCTTCTGGTTCTTTCCATAAGAGTCTAATTCATACATTTAGCAAGACCATCTTGCTGAGGAGTATAAACAACATTTTTGTGTTTAATAATTCCTTCATCCTTACAATATTGTTCAAATTCTATTGAAGTGAATTCACCACCATTGTCAGTTCTTAAACATTTAATTGATTTGCCTTTTCTTTTCTCTACCATTGCTTTAAATTGTTTGAAGTCATTGAATACATCAGCTTTCCTTTTTAGCATAAAGACCCAAATTTTATAGGAGAAACCATCAATAAACGTTAAAAAATAAAGAGCACCTCCGTATGATACAACAGGAGATGATCCGCATAGATCAGAATGAATATAGTCTAAAATATCTTTACTATTATGATTTCTAGTTTTAAATCTCTATTTACTCTATTTTCCATACACACAATGTTTACAGAAATCTAACTTCAAAGATTTCAGGTCAGGAAGAGATTTACATTTCATCAATATCTAAAGACCTTTCTCGCTCATGTGACCCAAATGCTAATTCCATAGACAAGTACCTACTTCTTTTTTTTTCTGATGCATTCGTTGCGTCACTGACCTCGGTACTTCCTTTGAGTCTGTAAAGATTTCTGATCTTTTCTGCTTTCATAACAACTAGGGCGCCTTTAAAGACTTTCAGCACGCCATTCTGACCTGTAAACTTATAACCATCCAAATCCAACACTCCTAAAGAAATCAATTTTTTCTTCAAATTATGTACATGTCTAACACTAATTAATGTTTTAACTGTGTTATCATACATTTTCATCTTGATATTTCCCATCCCAACAGTTTGACATGATACATTATTACCCATAAACACAGAACTACCATTTACATTTTCATACGAAGTAAACCAATTTCTATGTGGACACATGTGATGAGAAGCACCAGACTCTAATAGCCAACTTTCAACACCCTGAGAGACATTACATGAAATTTCATCTATCATACATAATTCTTCAGCAGATAAAACTTCGTTTATCATACTTGAATTGACCTCATTTGCTTCCTTCTTCGGGTTATTAGATTATTTTTGTTTCCAACAGTCTTTCTTCAGGTGTCTAATTTTATTGCAGTGCCAACATTTTGCCTTACACTTCTTTCCCTTCGATTTAGATCTGGAAGACCCCCTTGTTTTTTCTCCTCTTTCCTTTGACCGTCCTCTAGCTATCATGGCTTTTGATGCAGTTGTTTCAGTACTGGATTTCCTTCATGCTTCTTTAGATAAGAGGGATCCCACAATTGATACAAATTTCAAAGAATCAGTAGTGCTCAAGCTGATTAAAGTTATGAAGTGATCCCATGATTTGGGTAGAGAACACAACAAGGTTATAGATTTGTCTTCTTCCTGAATTTTAACTTCCATATCTATTAGCTGGCATATAAGTGTATTAAAAACATTCAAATGTTCTACAAATTTTGAACCCTCCTTCATTCAAACACTATATAGTTGCCTTTTTAGATAAATTCTATTGGTTAATGACTTTGTCATATATAATTTTTCAAGTTTTTCCCATGAACCTAAAGTTGTACTCTCTTCAACAATGTTGAAGAGAACTTCATTTGCTAGGCATAACCTAATGGTATTGAGAGCTCGAGCATCCAAGTCCTCCCAGTCCAAATCAGTGATGATTGCAGGTTTCTTAGTTGCCCTGTCCAATGCGTTGTGCAACCCTTGTTGCACTAGCAGATCCCTAACTTTCAGTTTCCAAAGAGGAAAGTTGCTCTTGCCAGTGAATTTCTCCACCTCAAATTTTTTATTTGACATTTTTTTCTCCTAGGGTTTTAGTCTTTCAACTAGGGCTTATATTTTTTTCCACTTTCTTCAAAAAAAAAATTGTATTAAAAAAAAATAATTCCCTGCTTTTCAAACAAAAAAACAACCCTTCAACAGATTTTTCCAAGCAAAACTTCAACAGATTTTACCTACAAATTAATGAAAATACTTTGTTTGTATTTCCTTCAATTTTAATGAAAACAACCCTTTGATTTTATTTCCTCCAAATTTGTACAAATTTTTGAAAATAAATTTCTTGGAAAAATTTCTCTCAAATTTAAAAAAATTACTCGGATCCATATCTATTGATAGAATTCCTTTGGAGACAAGCAAGCCAGGCCTTTGGTAGCACCTCTGGCAACATGCAGGCTCTGCTCTGGCAGTACCTTTGGCAGCATGTAGGCTTCTTCACTGCAACAGTGTTTCCATTCACGCAGGGGTAGGAGCTTCCTCGATGGGTTCTAGTTTGGTAGCGTAGACCCCACACATGCTCACCTCTGGTTCGATGGCTCTTCCACGTAGAATGCATGTCTATGGCCAACAAAATGCAGAGGGAAAAATGACTCTAACAACATGCAGAACGCAGGTGCTTCCTTGATGGGTTATGGTTTGGCAGAACGTCAGCACGCAGAACAAAGGTGCTTCCTCCTCGATGGGTTCTGGTTTGGTAGAATGCCAGCACGTAGAATGCAGGTGCTTCCTTGATGGCTTCTAGCAACGCATCCCTTTTCTTTCTCTCACAACTATGGAAACGTGCAATCAATGCAGCCCTTCAACGGATAGGTAGACGGTGACTCCTCCTTCACTGTTCTAGACTTCTCCTTCACCATTGTGAGTTTTCATTTAGTGTTCTTATTAGTTACATTCCTTTCTTGGTTAATCTATAACTGTAAATGCCTTCTTTATTTCTTGATTAGTAACTCATTCACCTATTAAAACTACAAATGGTATCAGAGTGAGTAGTTTTAATAGGTGAATGAGTCACTAATCAAGAAAGAAAGAAGGCATTTACAGTTATAGATTAACCAAGAAAGGCATATAACTGAAAGGAAAACTGAATGCAAACACACAAGTAATAACACAGGAGTTACGTGGTAAAACCTTGACTGGGTGTCAAGGAAACATCCATGGGGCAAGGGATTGGAATCTCTATTCAATCAATAAATGATTCTCCATACAATAGTTCGGGCATTCATTAGTTTTATATGAGTGATTCTCCTCAGCTACATAACCGATGTTTCGGTATAAAACTAACTTGTTAATAACTAATGCATTTTACCCAAATGTACATAATTAGTTGTCAAACTTCCAACACTCAAGGTCACCTATATAATTCAAGAAACTCCATTGCAAATGTAATTATGAAGGAAACGTAACAAGCTTTAATTTCAACAAAAATTAAAACAATCCATTTAATCACTAACGCTGTAAATGGATAGAAAGGAACTATGTCATGCCAGATCTCAGAAAGGTTATTGAGCTATATAAACACCTTACTTGTGAAAATGATGTAAACTTTTTTACTTTGAGCTCTAGATGGTAGTTCACAACTATCACTTACTCACCAAAGAAAACATAATTTTATAAGAAATGATGCTTACTTCATGTAAGAAATCAACAACCTCTTTTCTTTCTAGGCACTTGAATCCCATGGATTCAAATAAATAAAGCACCTATTATCGAGGTCCTTGACACACCACCTCTCCTTTTACATGGTAAGATGATACCATCAAATAGCTCATATGTTTCCTTGGTAGGATGTAGAAGAGAGATCAACATTGTTGCATTAAAGAGATGGATAAGTTTGTGGAGACATTTGATAATTTGGAAAGTCATCACACTATCCAATCCCGTTGAAATTGCATCCATGAAAAGAGATCTTGTATGGCTAGCTAATAGTTCTCCTACACATCTCTTATTAAACAATCATACAATTGACTTGGCACTACCATAATATGCAAATGAAAATTTTCAGTGTTACCAAGGAATTATTCTTGCTTAGCCCAACTATGGTAACTCTCTTCTTCTGGCCTCCACAGATTCCATAACAAATATAATTTCCAACAATTGTGTTTGCACAAATATCCATGCTCAGAATCTAGAAGAAATTAAAGACACAACAACCTATGTGAATGATCTGAATGCCTTAAAAAACTGATGCATTTTTATCTCGTAAGTTTTTGAAGAATAACCTTTAACATGTAGTCTGTGATAAGGCTAGTTCATTGTACCTTAATTTAATTTTCCTGTATGAAACAAGAAACAACAAATTTTACAATAAGTGACAAATTTAAAATCATAAGAATTTTTAGGGGCCTGCTTTAATAGGAAAAATAAATTTAGCTTGAATGGGTTAAAAAACCCATGAGGGAAGAATACTATGTCTTTTAGGATATAAACCTTGGTAATAAACACCAAATTTTACCATCAAACAAAAAGCCCATTAATAACACAATAGTCATTAAGATTTAAGTGAGGCAATGAATAGCGCCGCTCCTCTTTAGATGAAATGCCTACCTTCATGAAGATATCAACATAAATATCTGGTTTGTGTCGACCTCCTTTTCACATCTTGAAAGTTTTTGCACAAGCTCTGGAAAGCAGTGCATAACCATGAGTTCAATGCCCAATGGAAAAAGGGTGTAACTTCAACAAAAAAACTAAATAAATACTCATTGTATCTTGCAACGAAACCTATGGAATGCCCAGTGAAATCCAATGTTTCCCTTACTATCATTTCGCTAATATGCAAGTCATGGTGGCTAATATTAGAAAACCTTATTTGTGGCACAAATTCATTTATCGAGTTCTCTTTGTAGGTTACAGTTTTGGTGACCTATAAAAGAAAAAAGAAATAATTAATATGTAAGAATTAAAATTACTTTCATGAAACTTGTATAATTTTGATGTATTAAAATATAGACAGCAAATAAATTGGGAACATTTGACAGTAAACAAAAATGATGGATTTGTAAAGACACATAATTAAAAATTTGGATTACATTTCTCATCCTATCTTCTTATTTCAATAGATCGTAAACTTAATGTGAGATCATGATTAGGGTTTCAGGACAAACTTGTTGGCAATGTGGTTTTTCTAGACCGGGTGGACCAAGAAGGAGTATCATTCTAAATAGTTCAATGATGCTTCATGAGAATAGAGAAAGTCTCTGAAATGGCTGACCTATGTTGTACATTTTCTATCTAGGAACAAGGCAATATGAAAATCTTATAGACAAGGCTTGATGATGCCACTGATATTATGAAGTATTTTCAGATTCATCATCCTTGACCACTAGTTCTTCATGTATTTAAGAAATCCCTGCATAATAAGACCATATTTTATGCAGTCAAATGACAAGCTGTCAAAAATTCCAATTTCAATATTCCCCATGTTAATTGGGCGTTGAATCTTAAACTGGGCCAATTTCCATTAGAGTGTTCGAGATATCTCTGTTTTTCTTTGAAAGCATTATCTACCCCAACTTATTTGAACCTCAACTCTTTACACGGTGACACTCTATCACAGCCACTAAGCCATAACCCAACTACAATTTCACCATATATGATAATACCCGAGTGATTTATTACGTTGTCTTCACTATATTTCTTTAAGGTAGCAGAAAATAGAGTAACCTTAAGGGTGGAAACTATTGGTTTTCTTTTTGTAAAAACGATCAAAGATAAATAAAAAGATTCAATGCTTTCCTATAAATGGTAGGTTCAACACTTTGTGTGAAAATCATATCACACTTTGATGTCAAAGACTTTGTGTGAAAATCATATCACACTTTGATGTCAAAGGGGCATGTAACACAGACATACCTCTATGATTGGTAATAGCGAGAAGGTTTGGCCCAATGAGTGGTTTGAAGGGAGTACCTTAAGGCAACTTTGAAATACCCTCTGGCATGATCATAGAGTTAATTTGGTACTATTCTAGTAACATGGCCTTAATTTCATCACTATTGGCACTGCACACTCTACAAACTTAAACATAGATGGATAAGATAAATTAAAAATATTTGTCTCTCAATCAAGATTCCTCAAACAAAAATTCCTATATATTACCCCATAAGAAAATGTTAAAATAAAATAATCAACAAAGGAGGGGTGTGTTCCACCATAGTTATTTTTTCTTGCTTCTATTATAGTTGCATGTAACATGCATTTGTCATCAATCCTAGCTCTTCTGTATACTATGCATTTTGGAATGCCTTAGGTAATTATAGCAGATGAATATGATTACATATTTTTAAATCCTAATATACCCGTGGTAATGCCTTTTGCATGAAGCATCATAGATCTCATCTATGGTTTTGGTTCTATGTAAATGCTATATTTATGGGCCCAAAAACAATACCACAACCATTACCTTTGTGATTGAAAAATAAACACATTGTATGGATACTGCAAACTCGTTAACATCAACATATTCAAATGCAAGAGGAAAACACCCATGTTCATCCTAGAAAATAAAAAATATACATGGAAAATATAATTGGATATTACAACATGTTGTTCTCTATAACAAAACCAATAATATTTAAACCCAATACTCATGATTTCAATCAGTTTTAACACAAAGAACACTAGTCGTGCTCTATGCCTCAAATGATCAATTTTTAGCTTTTCATGTGTTTTTCACTCTCTCAAAGTTGACGATTACACCCCAAGTTAGTTTCTCATCCAATGAGAAAGAAAAAATTTCTTTCTCTCCACTTGTGTCTTTCCAAGCTGAAGAATAGGTAACAATGTCTTAGTGAAAATACAATATTATGTATGTCACCCTTAAAGCTCCAAAAATGCTACAATAGTGAGTAATAGCCTTTTAATTTATGTTCTTCCTTTATCATAATTGAGTCTCTATTCCTTTATATCATTCACACATTTCTTCATTCATTCATAAATAAATAAACAAAAAATATAGGCAGGATCTTTAAAGCAATCCAATCTAGCTCATCTAAAAAAATACTCTAAACTTTTACAACACTTAGTGGGATTCTAAGATAAATTCCTTTGCATACTCCCAACTATATTGAACTACAATTAGAGCTCCTGATGGGACATGTAGAAGATGACAAAGTTAAGGACTAATATTTGTAATGAACTTTCATCAAGATAATCTGGTCTACACAAACACTATTTAGTATTTGGTTGCAATGTAGAGAATGAACCTGGAGATTGGGAAGCATATGATCAGACTAGCACTGGTAGAAATATTGTCTCAAAAAAATCTTTGGATCACAATCCTTGTAATACATTTGATTTAATAGCATATTCTAGCTTAGATAGAAGGCAGTATCATAAAGTAGACAAAACAACGTGAATTATTTGACGCAATATCATTAAACATTGTATGATTTGACAATTATTTGTTTGTTTTCGATTATGGGCTACAACGGCTTTAACATTATATTATTAAAAGTATAGTTGTAAAAGAGAATAAATCCACCTAACTAGAAATAAATATCAATGCAATTAAAAAGGAATAAATCCACAAAACTGAAAATAGGGAAACCACCAATTAAAAGGCTCTCAAGATAGAAAAAACATCCAGTAACAGTGATAAATACATTAAAAATATTACTTGAAAGGGCACCAAATAGAAAAAAAAATGGCATATTTGGACCCACCTCAATTGTATCCATTTTTATCGAAAATAAGACAGGGATTATTCATAGAGAAGTGCATGGCTATATGAGAAATTTATATGTTGTATCATTTCAATAGGCAAAGAAAAATATAAATACAGTTGGTTCAAAAAGGCTCATGGACTTGGATGAATCTATCAAACTCAAATGCATCTGCATACATGCTTTTCAAAAACAATAAGTACCCTTTTGGGTATCACAACATCAAAATAATTAAGCATACCATACTGTTCATCATCAAATCCAATACGTTAATACAAATTATATGGGAATGGCCATGATATCACATCATTGACCACTCAAAAATTATTCAAATGCATTGCCCATAAAAATAATGTGAATTACAACTTACAATAAGCATCCTGAATCCAACAATACAAAAATTATTTCCTTACAACAAAAAAACCATTTCAATAAAGGGTTAAAAGTTCATGCAATAAATTTAATAAAGGAAAAATAAGACTAAAGGTCATGGGACATGTATTACAAGTTGAATGTTGGGAAAACATTCTAGTGGGTGCTCATTTGGTTTATTATGGCTAAGGAAATTAGTGAAGGCACTGGAAAATGCTTTGAAAAGGCAAAGATGCATTAATTGGAATTTTATTTATGAAAATAATGGAAAATAGGAGAAAACGAAGGTGAAAAGTCATAGGTTACATGTGAGGAGGAAATTGAAGATACATAGAGGAGATTGAAGAAAATAGAGGCCTCAATAATAAAAATGATTATGAGGACTAGTTCACAGCTTTTCCCAGTACAACTTTTTGCCAATTCAGTTTTGGATCTCTCTCTATTATCTCTACTTTCTCATACTCATGCGCACTTAGAGAATTCTTAAGGCACTCTACCATTGGATAAAGGAAGGCAAAGGAAGGATAAAAAAGAAAAGGGAATTAAGGATCAAGCAAGGAAACGTTGGATCAAGAGGCTATAATGAGATTACTTTGCAGGTATCGAGTTTCATGTATGATTTTCTTGCTAGGTTTGGCATGTATGGTACATTCCTGTGTGTTTTTGGTTCTCTTTGACATCGGTTTTTCTAGGTGTGATAATGGTTTCAACCTTGCCTTGCCATTTATGGATAGCCATGGTGTGATGGGGTTCTTTTACTTGTTTGAGATTTGGATTACTGGATGGTTTTGGAACTGGGTGAGGTGGTCTCAAGAAAATTCCCAAGGGCCTAGCAATCCCTTGACCGATAATGGTGGGATTGTGGTAAATCCTGATGGTGGAGATAGGAAAATTCCTCAAGGTATTGGTGAAGAAATTTAGAGGCATCTAAGCTTGTTGAGGGCCTAATGATCCCTTGACTGAGTTTGGTGTGAATGCGGTAAAGCCTGGTTGTGTATATTTTCTTTTGGGCCTATGAATCCCTTGATAGGTAATGATAGGATTGTGATATAGCCTAATTGTATATGTGAGGGTTTCCAGCCTATGAGTCCCTTGACTAGTTTTGGCAGGATTGTGGTAAAGCCTGAGGAAGCCCTGGTTGTTTTGTTGTGAGTCCCACATTCATGCTTGGAATATGGCATAGGGGTGATTGGTTGAAAGAAAGATTTGGTTCAGCCCAATCTATGTTCAAGTGGTACATGGAAGTCCCTAACTTGGTTTGTTTTTGCATATGCTAATAAGAGTTTTTTTCCTCTTTCATTTCATGAGTAAATATATTGGTTATGATGTGGTCTTGATGGTTAATATATCATGGTTGTTATTCTCCTTATATGTTGGTTATAAGCATGGTTTATGATATATTCTAGTTATGGATCTTATCATGTTTTGATTGGTAAATGAATGGTTATTGAATGCATGACCTAATAGATGTTATTGTAGCTATCGTGAGAGGGCATTAGACCTTATTGATGATTCTTAGATAAGTTCCAGATATCTATGTTCAAATATGCATTCGTGACCTGTAGATTACATTTTCATAATATGTCTGACGAAATGTATGTCATGGTTCGATGGATAAGTTTTGCATTTATAGCCTTGTCCTAGGATCATTCATTGCTTTAGACAGTTATGTCAAGTTTTGGGAAAGAGGTCTGGATAATAGCCCTGAAAAAGTGGCTCAGATTATGTGGTCACATGCTCAGAACTAGGAAATCTAGACTACAGTTACTAGGAGGCAAGGTTATCAGAGTGACTAGAGGTTTACAATCACTTACTTGCCTTGTCATGGGAGCAACTAGGATTCTAGATCACTAAAAAGGAAAGTTGGCTTAGAGTTTGGGCACCTGGAGTGGTTGTTTATCTCTTGTGCATCCTGTAGCTCATGAGGAAGGTCAGTAAAATTTTATTTTGTCGATTATACTTTCTTAAATGTACTTAGGAGGTTAAGTCATGTCATAGTAGCCCTCAACTCATGTTTACCCCGATAGGTCAGTGAAAGTGGGTGAATGTGGGAGGGGTGGTTACACTAGCAGTTCTCTGCCATTTTTGGCCAAAAATATCCAAGGCTAGCTAGATGAAACCATCAACACAATTTTGTGCTGAATCATCCTAAAAAATGGTCAACTAGATAGATAAGGGAGTAAGAAACTAGTAGGACTAGAGCCTTAGAAAACAAAATAAAAACAAAAATTTACCAACCCTCCAAAAATCCTAACCACTATTTTATAAACACCCCCTAAGAAAAAAATTGTGTTGAACCAGCCAATTTAGCACAAAAATAATCAGCCACATGGTCTAGGGCCCACAAAAACTAGATAACCTAGAGCCTCATAGGTAAAAAAAAGAAAAAAAGCATAAACCCCTTAGGAAGGTTAGGAAGAATATCTTTGCATGGTCCTTAATGTTAGGAGGCTTTCCTTTGGGCTAAGGTTTGAAATACCTTAGAGTCCCCAACTCCAAGTCTCCCTTCTATCATAAATATGACATTGTTGAGTGCCTTTTTATGTATTGTATTTTCCAATGTGTCTGGGCATCCAATATTTTGTAGTCATCTCATCCCTAATTTTATCTCTTGGGAAGATATCATCCTCAAGGATAATATTGTTTTGGAGATAGATCTCCATGCAACATGGAAAGTTGTTGGAATTGATATTTTGTTTTTTTATCTAGAAAAAAAGGAATGACAATATTTTCAAGTAAATTGTATGTGATGGTTTCACCTAGTTTGTGAGACTAGTTTTTAGTAGGACTGGCCGAAAACAAGCAACTTAAATTAAAATATGTGGGCATGTTCTAAACCAAAGATATTCCTTAAATTAGTTTAGAAATATACAGATTTTGTAACTTGCATCATTCTATTATATTGATTGAAGAACATCTAGAATCAAACTATCTACATAGGTAACTCAAGAGGTAACTCCTTTGAATCTATTATAGTTACCTATGAAAAAATAAAGGCATCTAACAGGAAAAGTCAATACAAAGAATCAATTCAAAATGTTTAAAAAGCTAAGAACATTTGGACCTTCACAGTATTGGGTTACATGGTACCCATAGTAAAAGAAGGCATCATAAGTTAAAATTAAGCAACAATGTTGATGAAGTGAATAAATCATATTGTAGTTTGCACCACACACTCCCTATCTACCAAAAGTAGGGGTGAAATGTTATTTACAAAAGTTATGAGACAACCCATTTGATAAAAAACTAATAATATAAATACATGAGACAAACCATATATACAAGGGTAGTATTGAAAGGATACAACTGGACAACCCTAGGAGATAGGGTTGGTTGATACAAAACTAAGCCCTAGGAGATAGGACTAGCTGATAAAAAATTAAGCTCTAAGAGATAGCATACAACCCATATCCACAAGGCGAGTATTGAAATGACATAACTCGACAACCCTAGGAGATAAGGCTAGTAATGAGTGATGAATGATTGTATTAAATGAATGAATAATTAGTGAAATGTTGTCTCCAAAATTGGTACAAAACTCATCAACTGGAGGATAAGACTAGTGGCCGTAAACTAGTAAAATGTTGGTAGATGATGTTACCAAAATTATGAGATGTTAGTCACTAAAAGATGTTGTGACTAAAAATGTGAGATGGAAATTTGAGATGTTGTGACTCAAATTGCCATAATACTCATTAATGTTAGAAATCGGGACTAATAGCCCTAGAGAAAGGGACCAGGGACTAGTAGCATCAAATACTAGGACTATAAGGGAATGTCATTACGAAAATTGACGAAGTTAGTGACCCTAGAAAAATAGACTAATAGCAATAGCAGGGACTACTATCATTGTAGAATTATAGGTAAATGTTGTTAATTTTATTGAAGGGACTAGTAACCCTAGAAAAGGAGACTAATAAAAATAGCTTTAGGAAAAGAGACTAATAGCAATAACTTTAAACAAGGGATAAGCTATATTAAACTAGGGACTAATAGCCTTAAAGCAGGGAAATGTTGTCAGCAAAATTATGAAATCCTCTAACCCTAGAAGATTCTTAGCCCTAGAAGACAAGACTAGTGGACCTAAAACACGAGACTTCTATTGAATGGACATAGTCCTAAAATTCCACCACCACTGTTCCCAATATTATGGGATTGTTATATGAGATTCATGATTGTGGTAAAAAGTATATCCCCTAGGTCGATGGCTAACCTAGAACAACAAAGAGACAAGGAACACAATGGTTTTCCAAGTAAAGCGATGACGGAGTCAGGCCTACCTGGAATCCTTCACACACTTTGTTCCTTCTTTAGCTTGGAATCTCCAATTCGAGCTTCGAATGACAAAATCAGTACCTACATAGTGAGATAATACAAGCCAAGAAACTATGAGACCTATGCAGTATCATCTAAATACTTAATTCAATAGATCAAAATGGTATTGAAATATATAAAATGATAACATCACATATAGGAAAACAATGAATTCTTTGCATTGATATAAATGGAAGGATATGACAACCATAAGTAGAAGTTGATTTTGTAGATGAGCTCCTCAAATTTTTTGACTTGTACTTTCCTTATCACAATATTCATTTCTAATCACTCTAAATGCATGAGATGATGACCACTCATGACAACAACATAAGGGAATAATCACTCTCCAAAATCCAATCCCCAATCACATAGAAGGCTCGGAATATATAGAGAACTAGGGTAAGTTGGGAGTTCTTATCCAATACCAATATAGGGTAAGAGATCCACCTTTGATGGAGGGATAGGATCAAAGGATAAGTCATCAAAACTCCAAAGTAGGGAGGGATAGGATATGAATTCTTTATCCAAGGTAAGTAGTTGAAACAAATTATGGAAACTCCTAGAAGGCGAAGCTTCCAGAATTGTGATCATTCTCCCGGATTTGTAGAACCAACGTAGGTGCAGACGAGAGCATCCTGTTGTTGACCAATGTAAGCCATAGTGGAGCAACCTATAGGTGAATGCACCCTAGTAGGCTTACAGGGAGCATTGGTCCTCAAACTGGCTCAGATGATGCAATTTAGGGCTGATATTATGGGAAATTAAAGGTACATTCTTAGGGCTTTGTGCAAGATGGTGAAAAGGGGGAATAAGATGGAATAAGATGTTGATTGATCCCATTAGGAGGCTCACTGATCAAATGTGAAAAAATGGCCTATCTCAAGTATGATATTGATGGACCTCCAAATTAGACATAAATTAAAGCCCACGTAATATTTCTTAGGCACATGAAGGCTATATTAAACCTCTCCTTCTATACTTAATAATGCTTTTTATCTTTAATATGTCCTTAAGAAGGTTTAGAGATAATTGCATAGTATGTGTCTAATATTATTTATTTTTATAGAATTGTTGGAAATACTTGGGGGGGGCGGGTGTGAATGAGTATTTATTTTCAATTGTTACTTTTACCAGTTAGATCACTTATATTTAGAACACAAAATGAACAATAAGAACAAATGCTTTTATTAATTTCTTCTTTACAATAAATCAATTACAATATATGTAGGGTTCCAACTCTAGATGAAGACACCAATCTTCAGTCTCCCAGGCTCCAACCTGTATTTGTAAAGCACCTACTTGGACTTCCAAGGCTCCAACCTTGTCAATTTTGAGGCACTAACCTTAAGAGATCCAACCCTATATCTGGTTCAGGATCAGACCTGGTTTCTTGAGGACTCTTATCCTCTAGGGCTCCAATCCTATCCTCCAAGACACCATCCTTGTATTTTTGAGGCTCCAACCTCTTTCGCTCCAACCTTACATTAATTTGTCAAGATGTATTTGGTTATACTTCACAACTTCCAATGCCTTCTTCAACAAGCCTTGTTAATATTCAGTTATGCCTTCCCTTCATCTCCACATCACATCATCAATGATAACCTTATCATATTAGAAGGTATCACCACTACTCTTCATGTCACCCAAATAAGATATCCAAGGTTACCTCATTATGGCTTCAATGCATCATGGTCTTCAATGATCTCCAAAAATATTCAATATGTTCCTTCACAAAGTTGTCTAACTCTACCCTATTTTTTTTCAAGATAATACTTCAACAAGCTCTATTTTTCCAATCCTGATAAATCAACACTTTGACCATGACAACTACAACAACTTCGACCACAGAAACTACAATATCTTCAACTACGGTACATGCAACATCTTTAGCCATGGTAAATACGACAGCTATGACAGCTTCAACCATAGAAACTATGGAAACTTCGACCATGGTAGCTTCAACCATGACAACTATGGTAGATTCAACTATGGAAGCTAAGAACATGACAACTACAACAACTTTGACCATGGCGACTATGGTAGCTTTAACCATGGAAACTATGACAACTTTGACCATGGTAACTTTGACCACAACAACTATGACAACTTCTCTGCTCCTATCTCGAACCTGTGGGAGATTATTTAACCCAAGAACAATTCCACAAACTTGTCTTCCTTGCTTTTCTAGGTTGCAGTTGCTTCTCTATCTATTGTCTTGTCTCCACTAAAAAATATGAGCTTGAATTGACGAATTTAGGTTTATATTTATAGTGGTTTCTCCATATTCTGAAGGGACATGTCTCTTTGCCAAGGGTTATGAGCCTACTCAAGTTGGCTTGGACAGTTTGATAATTGTTTACGTATTTTGATTTCAAAAATTGAGTTCTCTTCAATGGTAAGGAATTTGGGGCATGTAATAACTCAATAGAAAGAGGAAAAAATCCTCTACACTCCTATGCCAATATCGTCCTTGAATATGATGATTTTACCAACAATAAAATTATTTTTTTGAGATTGTCATTATTATTTTATTTATGGAAGCCATTAGAATTTTAGTTTTAGGCATCTAATGTTTAGGGCTCCTCCTTTATAGAATTAGGTCATCAAGCTAATTAGGATTTGGGATTCTTAAAGGTATCATGGACATCAACAATATTAGGGTGCCTTTTCAATATGTATTCATCAGCATCTTTATTTAAGGTTTCATCATCAATGATCTAAGGATTTTCATGGACATTAGGGTAAGGGCTTCCTCATTATGATTACTACTTCATACACATAGGCTTCCATTCATGTATCTTAAGGGCATCATAATTTTTAGGACTTGCATCAATGTTTTAGGGCTAATCCATTGTCTAGAGTATTATGGGCATTTAGATCATGCATCACCAATCTAGGGCATAAATGTACTTAGGGTTTTGTCATGTAGTTAGGGAAACATCATTAAAGGGTTTAAGGCTTGTATCACAAAAATATTTGCCATCTCCAACAATTCCATATTTAACATCAATGACAACCTTGACCAACAATCTTACCCTTTGTCATTGATGGAAATATTGTTTCCCTTCCAACATTTTTTCCCCCTTTGACATACATAAAAAACGGGGTGCCCAAGTACTCCCCCTATTAAGTTGCTTCTCTTCATCATATTTTCTTCATCAATAATAGTTCTTCATAGGTATGTTTCTCCCCCTATTATGGTTCTCTTCATCAATGATAGTTCTTCACAGGTATGTTGCCCCCCTTGTTATGGTGCTCTTCCTTCTAGCAATGTGGTCCATGATAGATGTGTTTACATTTCTTCATGTGATGAACCAACTCCCCATGCCTTTATAAATTCCTTTAGCTAAAGAAATATTGCTTGCTTTGTTATCACATGGAAGAAATGTTCAACAATAGTCCATCAAATGAGTAAGGGATGATGTTCTTCAATGGAGTTTCTCCCAAGAGATGATCTATCAAAGGATGATCGTCCATGAGTGACTCATGAAGGATTTCATAGGGCTCTTCATGGATAGATTCTATAGGAATAGTCAAGAATCAAAATTTCCCCTATTAGTATCCTTTTTGGTATAATTTTATCATCAAGACTTGGAATATCATATCTCCCAAAGATGTACTCATTAGATCAACAACATGAGTTGATGTCATGAGCGTTAAAGAGGATTTCTGATCCAATTTTCTTTCTTTTCCAAACTTATGTGACCTTCTTGTCTTGCTTGGTAGCTTAGTTAGGAGCCCAAGTCAAGTTACAATCATGACCCATATGACCAATATTATGACATTTTTAGCATTCAATTTTGTACATCAATGAGGAAGCATAATTTCCTCATGCAAAGTTGTTTCTAGGAGATTGATGGGGACCAGTATACTTATCTTTGTGATATGCCATACAATCTTTTTCCATGTGCCCAAAGTTTGTACAAGAATAGAAATAACTAAGAAATATACTTTGGCACCTAGGAGATGAAAATTTCCTTGATGTGCTTTTGAAGTCTTTTTGCCTTGGGATTCTTTGATGATATTCATTTCCTTTTGTATTCTTGACACCATCTGCAAGTCTCCTTGGAGTAGGATTTCTTCCATTATTGTCTTGACTCTTCTCCTTGACCTTGCTGGAACTAGGAGCATCAACATTTCTTCTTGGATTCCTCACATCCTTGTTGTTTGAATCATTAAGGTTTGCGAAATTATTTCTTGAGGATTCACCTACATAGCCAAGACTTGATTTATCAAGGCCATACCTTTGATGACTTAGGATGTCATCTAGGGTTTTAGAAATTTTCAATTTTTTATTCAACAAGCCAACTTCCTTTCTAACAAAGACAAATTGTTCCTTAATTTTCTTGCATTCTTCATCCCAGTTTGATAGAATGGTCTCCATTTCATCCTTCATCTTGGTTTCTTCACATGATTGGGCCTTAACAGAAGTGATTTATGTTCTTAACTTGATGATGTCATCAACCTTTTCTTCTAGTTGGCACATCATGGTGTTTCTATCCTTTTTTTCATCATCAACTTGTCCTTCTATGAATGGCAAAGCTTCCATCACCTTCTCAATTCATTGTGATTGTTTCCTTGCTTCTTCTAGTTGAGATATAAGGGAGGAGACGTCTTCCTTTTATTGACCAATCTCTTCTTCAAGTTTGTTCGAGATCTTGAGTCTTTGTTCAAGGTGGGTTGACAATTTTTCTTCCCTTTTCTTTGCCTTATCCAATGTATTTGTCATGGATATGACTTCTTCATAGTGCTTTCTTTTGTTTTTGTGAAAATCCTACTTAATTTTTGTGAGATCCTCATCTCTTTATTGTACTTGAAGCTTGAAAGGTCAACTTCCTTCCTTGTCTTGTCCTGGTCACCATCTTACACTTTCTTCTTAGGTTCCTCATTTTCCTTTTTCAAACTATTAATCTCTTCCATGGCAGCTATAAGTTTAGTCAGGAGATCTTCTTCAAAGTCTTCTTTGCTTTCTTCTTCTTCTAGGTCTTCTTTGTCCTTAATGTCATCATTCATATTTTCAGTTTCCTTGATGGGTTCTGAATTTCCTTCTTTCTTTCCATCATCTTCTTGACTAATGGTCATGGTCAATGCTCCTTTTGAGTGAAGGTCATGAAGTATGTCTCATATACCCTTTGTTGATGAACATTTTTCCAAATTGGCCTTTATAGAATCTAACAACCCATTCAATATTTCCTTCATTTCTTTTTCATTGTACTCCTTGGATTCTCCGTTCATCATGTTATCAATAATCACTAATTTCCATACTTTAACCCCTTCAGCCATTAAGAAATTTCCCATTCTTCCCTTCAATACATCAAAATTTCCATTGAACAATGGAACCTTCCTAATTTCATTGTCTTTAGTTTTCACGATTGAGGAAGAGACACCTTTAGGAGGATTGGAGGCATTATTCCTTGGATTTTCCATTTGTGTTCTAAGAATTAACCTTCAATTTGTTAGGCTTTGAGCGAAGGTATTAGCTCTAATACCAATTTTTGGAAATATTGAGAGGGGGGTGAATCAGTATTTCTTTTCATTTGTTATTTTTACTAGTTAGATCACTTATATTTAGAACACAAAATGAACAACAAGAATAAATGCTTTTATTAATTTATTCTTTATAATAAACCAAGTAAAATATACCTAGGGCTTCAACCCTAGATGAAGACACCAATCTTCAATCTCCCAGGCTCCAACCTATATTTTCCAAGCACCAACTTGAACTTCCAAGGCTCCAATATTTTCAATTTTGAGGCACCAACCTCAAGGGATCCAACCCTATATCTGGTTCAAGCTCCGACCTGGTTTCTTGAGGACTTTGATCCTCTAGGGATCTAACCCTATCCTCCAAGGCATAAACCTTGTCTTTTCTAGGCTCCAGCCTCTTGGGATCCAACCCTTACTTTACTTCAAATACGACAGCTATGACAAAATCAATCACGAAAACTAGGACAACTATGACAACTTTGACCACGATAACTATGGAAACTTTGACCAAGGTACCTTCAACCATGGAAACTATGGAAACTTCTACTTGATGTGACCACAACAACCACCCTATTAAAATTTAACCTAATAGCAATTTTGAATGGGTCCCCTAGAATTTAATCTTTCACCCCTCCGAATGATCTGTTTTATCCCAGGGATATTAACTCTTTGCCAAGTCAAATGTTCAATTTTTAAATCGTTAAGGCCCTCTTAATAAATCCATGCCCCATGGTTCATCTATAACCCTCTCTAAGCCCTTCATTCATATCCACATCGGGACTTTTCGACCCACGAAACCTTCTATGGCATCATTATTCCCATCATAATTCTTTATAGCGGAAATACTTCGCAAACCATGCACAAATCACCCCTTTTCTCCTATCGGAATCAACACTAAGGCATGATGTTCACCATTATACTCCGGACCCAATGGAATTATTAACCATATTTTATATACATCGGGTTCGGAACCATATCGCATATCGCAATTGCTGGGGTCTACGGCTTTTATATAAGGTGCACTGCTGTCTTCCGAACCTGACGTCATTATTAACCATATTTTATATATATTGGTTGTGGAACCATATCGCAATTGGCGGGAGTCAAAGCTGAGCCATAAGGCCGATGCGATATAGCGGACCCGGTAGGGCTATCAACTACAATACATGCATTATTGGGTCCACTTCCTCAATCACTTATCGCAATCGTCAGAGCCCAAGGGTTATGTAATATGAAAAGGAGAGATATGGCAGACCAGACGATAATTATATGCTTGTGTCCATAATTTTTCAAGTCCGTCCTTATGGCCGGCCGTGGGTTTTCCCGTGTTTTCCTATGTATTTGATAAAATGTTGTGGTCGCTATTTTTTTAAAATAAAATCAGCTAAAGTGAATAGTCTACCTATTGAAGCATTGCCAATGGATTCTTGAATAACAATGAATATTATGGGCAACGAGAATATAGGTTATAATAGGTTCAATGGCTTAATAATCATGATTGCTCTGCATTTTGAGATTAATAGAAATGGTGGTTGAATGCAAGATATATGTTTTTAAGCATTTATGTTAATTGTTTATATCCATAGCTAACGATTAAATATCGCTACAGGCAAGGATCAAGAGATGAGAGGCGAAATCGAAGCACTCGTGGCAACGATGATCCATCAAGATGTCAGTACCTCCAGATACACCTCAAAGCATGCCAGATGTGGGATTATGAGTGTGCATCTTCAGTTTCCTTCAGGAAATGATAGGGAATAATAGCCAATCCACACAGGCGTAAAGAAATGATACGCAATCATTCTCTGTTCCATCAACATCCATTTCATTTCCCCAGGAAGTAGAACGCTCCAGCAAATGTGACCTCGACGTGTCAGCTATTTCACTGACCATTCTCATCTGTATATTTTGATTCTTGTAATGAAAAGAGGGGAGGTGAAAAGTCATGGAAGAGGGAGGGTCATTTCCTACTGCATAAGTATTACCTCCGGATAGGAGAGGAGATGATTTTTGTTTAGAAAGAATAGCTTTGATTTATTATGAATAAAGAAGGTTGTTTGGTTGAATGAGGAGCCTTTTGTTTCAAATTTAAGGTCCTTTTCTTTTATATGTTTTGAAATAGGGTGTTGATGCTGGCATAAATACAAGTGTGTTTTGTTTTTGTGCATATTGATAACAGTATAGCTTATGATTAGCCTTAGTTGTTTGAATGTAATTCTTCATCATAGTTAATTCATAGGTAGGCCCTGATTTGAAACTATGTTAGACATCAGTTGCAAGCTTTATCTGTATAAAAAGGAATGTGTATTCCTGTATGAGTGATTGGATTGCAATTTAGATTTGATGCAACCTTGTTCTTATGTGAACCATTAATTGATTCGTTTGGAATTGGAATTTACCTATGATGTTTAACCCTCTTTTGTTATGCTCCTGTAGGATAGATTAGGATAGTTAGGACTAGATTAGAGTAGTTAACAGTAGTGTAGATAGGATTTTATGCATATAGGTTAGATGTTTCTTTTGTTGATTTAATTGAAGTCTTCCTCCGAGAAGAAATCCATCAACACCTATAACAGTTCACGAGGTCCTTTAAAACCTATTGGAACTAGCCACTTCACATGAGAGCAGATATAATTGGGGTCTGTGATCAGGCTAGTTCTCCATGTTGGTAGAGCGAAAAATTGCCATGTCAACACTACTATGGCAACTGTGACCACGACAACTACATAAAATTCAACCATGACAACTACGGTAGCCTTGACCACAGAAACTATGGAAACTTCAACCATGGCAACTACAGCAACTTCAACCATAACAACTATGAAAACTTCTCTACTCCTATCTCGAACCTGTGGGAGACTATTTAACCTAAGAACAATTCCACAAACTTGGCTTCCTTGCTTTTCTAGGCTGCAGTTGCTTCTCTATCTCTTGTCTTGTCTCCACCTTAAAACTTGAGCTTGAATGGATGAATTTAGGTTTATATTTATAGTGGGTTTTCCATATTCTGAAGGGAGACATCTCTTTTCCCAGGGTTATGAGCCTACTCAAGTTGGCTTGGAGAGTTTGATAATTTTTGACATATGTTGATTTAAAAAATTGATTTATGTTCAATAGTAACGAATTTGGGGGCATTTAATAGCTTATTAGAAAAAGGAAAAAATCCTCTACACTCCTATGCCAATACCATCCTTAAATATGTTCATTCAACCACCAATAAAATTATTTTTGTGAGACTATAATTATTATTTTATTTATGGCAGCCATTAGGACTTCATTTTAGGCATCTAAGGTTTAGGGATCCTTCTTTATAGAATTATGTCATCAAGTTGATTAGGATTAGGGCTTCTTTAAAGGTGTCTTAGAGATCAACAAGATTAGGGTGCCTTTTCAATATGTATTCATGGGCATCTTCATTTAAAGCTTCATCATGAATGATCTAAGGAGTTTCATGGATATTACGGCAAGGGATTCTTCATTATGATTAGGGCTTCATACACATAGGCTTCCATTAATGTATCTTAAGGGCATCATAAGTATTAGGACTTGAATCAATGTGTTAGGGCTAAGGAATCGTCTAAAGTATTATGGGAATTTAGATCATCCATCACCAATCTAGGGCATAAATGTACTTCGGGTTTTTTCATGTAGTTAGGGAAACATCATGAAAGGGTTTAGGGCATGTATCACAATAATATTTCCCATCTCCAACAATTCCATATTGACATTAATCATAGCCTTGACAAACATGAATATGGTGAGAATATTGGACAGAATATGAATATTTGGAGTAGGAGATAATCTAAGGAATTTATCCCTACTACAGGAGGACCACTATTGGATGATAAATTAAAAAAAATTCATTAAATTATTGACAAATTCTTTAGCTCCAGTGATTGAGAAAATCTAGGAATGTGTTCTCTATCATTTAATTTAGATTCCTAGTTTTGGGAACCATATCCACTATTTGAGGGATTTTGGAGGGGAAAGATTTCTCCTTTCAAGGACAATTATTCCACATCAATTTGTATAAGTATCAATTCTAATTTTCCTCTAGAGTCATGTATTTCTTATTCTTCTTGTGGAGAAAAAATTGTTATTTAGCAACTCCACTTTCATTTCTAGCAAGGATGTACTTGGATTTATTGAAATAATGAAGTTTGGTGCCATTTTTAGCTTGTAAAGCTTGGTTTCCTTCATAGTAATTGATTTTCCTTGGTCTTGGCCATCCTAAGAGCCTCAAATCCCTCTTGTACAATTTCTTTATTTCCTTTGAATGTCTTCTTCACTTGTATCTCTTATTTCCACATTTACTGCTCATGCTTCTTTTGTTGTAGGTTACATTAGTTAACTGATTGAAGTGAGTTTTTTTTAAGGTTATTTATAGATTCAAAAGCATGATGCATCCTTAGAACAACTTTGAAAAGTCATCTTCGTGATTGAGATACATGGATTGGGTTACTAGTTCATGAATCTAGAATTTCTGGAAGTCCCTTGCAGCAAAATAGTAGTAATTTATGATATATTTTAGATGTGTTAATGAAATTAATTTGAGTTGATTCAACTTGAATTGGATCATAAAATTTTCAATTTAATAACAAAATTTACTCCATATCATTTTCACTTGATTATGTTAGGCATTTGGTAGGTTAACTAACACACTAGTTCTTGAATTTCCATATTTGGGACTAGTAATTTTATATTATTTTTAGCACATGTTAACAAGGGTATTTTGGAGTGATTCCACTTGGAATGGAGTCCTAAGACATCCTACTTAATAACATATTTTTCCCATATCATTTTCATTTGATTTAATTATTAATTTGGGAAGTTATCTCCTCCTATATCAAAACAACGTCTCCTGTAGGATGTGTAAAATTGACCAAATTGTCTCCAAAAGCTTGGTTTTTTGTCTCTTAGGATTGAATAATGACCCCTAGGCTCAAAATACATGATTGGGGAAGAATAAGAAACACTCAAGGCTTTCCTTTTTCAAATTAGATTAGGCCTATTTCTTTGAATTCATGCTCTTAGGATCTTAAGTACAAATTATTGTTCTTGCATAGGATTAGTTTATTTTCAAAGAAACATGTCCATTTATGCAATTATTTTAGGCTTTTATTTCATGGCATTCACTCCATTACATCAAATCAACAAATGAAGGACACATTGTATGTTGCACATATAGTGCCTACACCTCTAAAGCTTTTATGAACCTCAAGTTAATAATTTAAGTTGGTAGCCTTAGGAGTTGTGACATTCTTGTCCTAATATTTGGGCTCATCACTTTTTGGCGTCATTTCTAGGGAGGTGTCAAAGTATGCATTTTTTTCTACCATAGTTGATTCATTTATTTTACTTTCTGCAAGAACAAAAATTTCATTAGGCATATTTCATTCCAAAAATAGAAAACTGCATTGTATTAACATTCTTATTAAAAGAAAAAAAAAAAAAAACTTTTGCAACACCAACCCACCCATTTGATCATGTGGTGTAGTAATAACCAAATCACCATCCACTTTTGCAAGTAGAAGAAGAAGAGGTGGAAGATAAGATAGAATAAATGGATGGAGATGATAACAATGCAGAAGATCCTCTTGAATTTCCCATTCAAGATACTGATGTTAGTGTCCATATGAAGAACATCCCTCCTTTCTTTCCGAGCTTCCATGGTATGAGGTCAGAGGATCTGAAAACCTTTCTCTTTGAATTTTAAATCCTTTGTAGATCTTATGGTTACTTACTAAACACTCAAAATTTGAGTTTTCTTCTGGAAACATTGAAGGATAGAGCCATTAAATGGTTCATGAGTTCAGCGAATAATTCAATAAGATTATGGAATACTATGAAAAATATATTTCTAGAAAAATATAAAGACCATGATATTAAAGAAGAAATATTTAGAATGAATAAAAAATAAGATGATATCCTTGAGGATCTAATAGAGAGGTTCATGTATAATGTTAAGAGGGAAAAATTACATCATTTAGGATCTGACACACAAAAAACCCTCTTACTTAGAACAATTAGGGATGAGTGGATTGATCTATTTGGTCTCATGAGTAGAGGTGATGTATACCAATTATCATTTCAAGAAATTTTTGTAACATGCAAACACATATCAAGAGGCAGGGCAAGAGTAAGTAAATCAACATGAAGATCAATAAGTCAAGCTAAACTTGGAAATTTGTTTGATGAATTTAAAATAGAAATTCTTAGCAATCGAAGTGAACAAGTAGAAATGTTAAGAATGCAGGATGAGGAAAAAGAAGATGTTGATATTTGTGTTGTTCATGCAAAATCACATGCTATTAAATATTTCCCATCATTACCAAGGTTGAAGGAATTTTTCCAAGATGACAATGGAGCAATTCAATCGCCAAAGAAGCTATGTTATGTAACTCCAAGAAGACTATGGAATCCTAGTCAACTTGGTATGATGCAAGAGCCTAATTCACAATTTAAAGGTTATGAACATCCATATCAAAGTAATTGTAACACACCCTTTCCTTGTAAACCTTGGCCATCTCAACCCCAAAACCAATCTTGGCAAAAAGGTTGGCAAGAACCTTATGGGAGAAATCCATAATATCCTCAATATTCTCCTCAATATCCTTGATACCCAACTCCATGCTATCCCTATCGTCCACCTCCACCACAACCACAACCCCAACCATATCCATCTCAAAGACCCACTCCCACACAACTACTTGTACCACCATTTCCAAACCCACACAAGGAATTAGCTCAACCCACTTACAATGATGAGGTACAACACATCCTAACTTATCCTCTTGATATAAATTGTATTCATCTTAGCTCATGTAGAGAATTGTAAAAAAGAGATCTCTTGATGTCATTGAAGGACAACAATATGAAAAAGAAGATTCAAATGAGAAGACCAAAGAATCATGGGCTACACTTAATGAAGAGAAGACATTAGAATCAGAGATTGAGACAGTTTCCTCATGTCTACCATCATATCCTCCATTTTTTCAAGAGGATAATAAATAAAATGAGGAAGATTTCAATGTCATGGTAAAATACATGAAGAGTGATCCAAAAGAGAAAGCAAACCAAGGGCATCAAATCTATATTAAGGTTTAGTTCTAGAAAATCAACAAGATGGAGCATCACTCTCTTCTTCAACGATATTTAATATCATCGAAGTCAAAGCATTTGGTCTCTAAAATTCAGGTACATGTCAAAGAATACATTTTGAGCCTACAATTGACTTTATTTGTCATCTTGATGTGCACATGGCTCCATTGAAAGTATTCATATACTTGAAGGAGATTTTTATTTTGAAGTAGAGTAGGATAGAAAAAGAAATGAAAAATGAAAAATAAGAGGAAAAAAATAAAATCTCAAGTGAAAAACTCCTTTGAGACATTTGAGATTGGATCGTTGATTGAAAACCTCCATGAGGTGGTAAATGGGTTGGAAAAGGAGAAAAACAAAAGATCCTAGTTCAAAACCTCCTTTGAGGTGCCTAGGTAGATCTACTAGTTGAAAACCTCATTGAGGCAACTAGTAGGCCTAAAAGAAGAAAATGAAAACAAATAAATAAATTAGTTTCTCCATGTATCTCTGTTTGATGAATGCAAGTGCTCTCCAACCTTTGCAAGCAACAAAAACAAGATATTTTGCAATAGAAAACTTAGTCAAAGAAATTAAAACTTGGTATTTTCCCTCCTTTTCTTAGGTGCTCCAAGAGGACCAAGGCCATGTCAATGCATCACCCTCATCTATTTCCAACATCCACTCATCATTTCCAAGCCTTTCTCATTCATTTTCCCCATTGTCCTAAAATTCTACAAGAGGGTTATGTTTTGCTACAGGATTCCAAAATACACAGAGAAGAAAATTGTTTTTATTATATCTTGAAAACCATGCGTCCATTGGCTGATTTGTTTCATGAGGATATGCATATGGATGATGGTAACATGGTTGAGAAATTTCAGCAAATTCAAGTGCACACTTTTCGATAAATTGACCTCCATCATCTGAAACCATTTTTAATTTTTATTGGGCTTTGTGCATCCATTGGAAAATATGTTTTATGGGAAGGTGCATAAGGATGATGGAAACATGCTCAAACAATTTTAGGTCAATCCAGTCTACTTTTTGAGGGATATGAATAAAACAATTTAGTTGTAGGTGACTATCCTGAAATTCTACAGGAGGGGCGAGAATTGCTACATGAGCTCACCTACAATCTCTCCTCCATCCTTCAATCCATATAGTCTCATCTACATACCCCTCTCTCATATAAACATATCTCTCCAACCCCCAATCAACCAAAAGGTCAAATTTCACCTCCTCATTGTAATGCTATAGGAAGGTCTTGTAATGTTATAGGAGGTATTATAATGCTACAGGAGGCGTTTGTGCAGCTACAGGAGGGAGATCCAACGCAAAGAAAATCCCAAAGGGTCATTACACCTTGATTAAATTATTAAGGATGCCCTCCAATGAAAATAATCATCACCCATCCATCACTCATCCACTCCATTTCACATAAACTTACTCAAAATGTTCATTCTGTCCTCCCTAAAAAAACACACAGAGACCAATGTTATCCATTTTTCCATTCTTCACACTACCTCCCCATGACTCCAATCCTATTTACATGGATATTCATCAATCCCCTCAACACCACCATGTCAATTGAAGACTAGAAGAAAGGATCAAAAGGTTGTTATAGGAAGAAACTCCTCCTATAACAACCTATATAGTCAAAAGAAATATCTAATATTTTTTATCCCCCGCCAACAGGACACATGAGGGAGAAATTTCTACACCCAAGAAGGGACTTGTCACCCTCAGGGAAGAAATCCACCAGCGGATGCATCCCAGTCATGAGAGAAACACCTGAAGACACATAGGAACATCATCAGTCAAGGTGCAATCCAGTTCAGAAGACATGAAAAACAACCTTACCTTAGTTTATAAATGGAATATGATCAGCTACAACACTCACATCAAGAGCATCTCAGGAGCAGAGAAACAACAACAGCAAGAAAACCTAGAGGGCCTCTAATAGATTATCACATGCAACTTCAGGATCACCAAAGGGAGCCTCCACAACTACAACAACATCCTACACAAAAAAAGACACTCATGGTAAGACAAAGGTATGAAACTCTCTAAACTCACCTTTTGAACATATTCTATCTTAAGCAAAAAATTAAAAGTGTGAGAAGGAAATGTCTTTTATAGCCAAAATTAATAGTAGGAAGCCTTAGTCTTATCTAGCAAGTCACTTGAATTTTCTCTAAAGGACAGCTACACATGTGGGAGATAAATGAGACAAAAGTGATAAAAAGACTTAAGAAAATGGGATGTTATCATGGAGTTCAAAAAGTAGTTGGGGGCCAACTCAATTAACTCAAAGCACTTTGAGTTTATTTTGTATGCAATGAAAAAAAGAGAAAAAGAAATAGAAAAAGAAAAAATATGAAAAAAATCAATAAAAATAATAAAAATAAAAGAATAAAAAGGTGGACCCACCACCTCTTGGCATGCAAGGAGTAGCTTCTATAGGATTCGGGTTGGTTGCTACAAGAGAAAACTGATGTAATATAGGAGGAACATAACTGTTATAGGAAGAATGAAATTGCTATAGGAAGGAAAAATTTGCTATAGGAAGGAGCAAAGCTACTATAGGAGATAGATAGAGTGCTATAGGAATTTAAAATAGGGCTACAAGAGAAATTTTTTTCTACTAGGGTGTTGGATAATGATTAATTAATTGCTACAAGGCGCAAAGAAACACAATAGAGCTACAAAGGCTTTTGCTACATACATGGTAAATTATCCAAGGGTGAAACGTATCCAAGTCACCAGTTTGGTCATCACATCATTCCTTCCTTTTGCTTCAGTTTATTAACCATCATTTCTCCCTCTATAAGAAGAAAGAGCTCTATGTTAAGTGTTTTCAATTCTAGAATTTAATGAGCAAAGATAATTTATATTGCTAGTTAAGGGTGTTCATAAGAATTTGATGGATAGTATGATGTGTCATGGCCAAGAATTTTTATCAACCGTAAGAGGCTTGGAATTCAATGGGAATGACAATAGTAATGAGGTAATGGATGCCATGAAATACTTCTTTTCAAAAGGAGAAGTGTCAAATGAGTACAAAGAAGACAAACCAAAAGCAAGGTGTTTCCCTCATAAATAGAAACCATTACAATTTAAGAATCACCTGAGAAAAAGAAGTCACCTAAACCTACATTAGAAGTTCCATGGGAAATAAAGATAGCGGAAGAAATGAAAATAGAAGAGTACCAAGAAGAGTAGTAGGAGAAGCAACACACGGACCAATAAAAGGGAATGAAATAGGCAAGCATAGATGTATAACCACAGGGAAAAGAGGATGAATAGATTGCTCAAAGGATGAGCAATAGTTTCAGTAGGGGGTATGATGGGCCTCCAAATTAGACACAAACTAAGGCCCATATATCCTTTGTTAGACACATGAAGGCTATATTAATCCTCTCCTTCTACACTTAATAATTTGTTTTAGCTTTAATATGTTCTTAATAAGGTTTAGAGATAATTTCATATTATGTTCCTAATATTATCTATTTTTGTAGAATACGGTGAGAATATTGGACAGATTATGAAGATATGGAGGCGATAATCTAGGGACTTTCTCCCTACTACAGGAGGACCAATATTGGATATTAAATGAAACAAATATCATGATATTATTGACAAATTATGGAGCTCCAGTGATTGAGAAAATCTAGGAATGTGTTCCATGTCATTTAATGCAAGTACCTAGTGTTGGGAACTGGATCCACTATTTGAGGGATTTTGGAGCGGAAAGCTTCCTCCTTCCAAGGAGAATGATTCCCCATCAATTTTTATAAGTACCAATTGAAATTTTATTTAGAGGCATGTAGTTCTTAGTCTTCTGGTAGAGAAAACTTTTTATTTAGAAACTCCACTTTAATTTATAGTAGGGATGTAGTTGGATTGATTGAAATAATGAAGTTTGGTGCCAATTTTAGCTTCTAAACCTTGCTTTCCTTCATAGTACTTAGATTTTCCTTGGGCTTGGCCATCCCATGAGCCACAAATCCCTCTTTTACAATTTCTTTATTTCTTTGAATGTCTTTTTCACTTGCATCTCTTATTTTTTGCATTTATTGTTCATGCTTCTTTTGTTGTAGGTTACATTGATTAAATGATTGAAGTGAGTTGTTTTGCAAGTTATTTATAGAGTCACAAGCATGATTAATCCTTAGAACAGATTTGAAAATCCATCTTCATCATTGAGCTACTTGATTGGGTTACTAGTTCATGAATCTAGAATTTCTAGAAGTCCCTTGTAGCAAAATAATAGTAATTTTATGCTATTTCTTAGAACGTGTTAATGAGCTTCATTTGCATTGATTCCACTTGAATTGTATCATAAACATTCAATTTAATAACAAAATTTACCCCATAGCATTTTCACTTGATTAGGTTAGGAATTTGGTAGGTTAACTAGCTCACTAGTTCTTGAATTTCCATATTTTAGACTACTAAATTTCTCTTATTTTTTAGCACATGTTAACAGGGTATTTTGAAGTGATTCCACTTAGAATGGAGTCCTAAGATATCCTAATTAATAAATAAAAATTTCCCATCCCATTTGAATTTTATTTACTTGGTAATTCAATAATTTATCTCCTCCTGTAGCAAAATAGGGCCTCTTGTAGAAACACAGTACCTCCTGTAGCACGTGTAAACTTGACCAAATTTACTATCAAAGCTTATTTTTTTGTCTCTTAGGATTGAATAATGATCCCTAGGCTCTAAATCCATGATCATGGAAGAATAAAAAGCACTCAAGATGTTCCTTTTTACAAAGCAGATTAGGCCTATTTTTTTGAATTCATGCTCTTAGAATCTCAATTACAAATTGTTGTTCTTGCATAGGATTAGCTTCTTTTCAAAGAAATATTCCCATTTATGAAATTAGTTTAGGCTTTGATTTCATGACATTCACTCCATTACATCTGATCAATGAAATAATGGCACATTGTATGTTGCACATATAGTGTTGACACCTCTCAAGTTTGTACGAACTTTAGGTTGATAATTTAAGTTGGTAGCCTTGGGAGTTGCAACATTCTTGTTGCAATAATGGGGCTCATCAGATATCATAAAAAATCATATGGGATATTATCACCAAAATGGATAGAAAACTTTCCTTATCAATGAATATTTGTTTCTCACTCAATTGGTGTTATATGGATGAGGTACAATGCAACCCATACTAAAATATTAATGGCATGATCAGATAGAAAGGACACACATATTGAGGTCATTCTTGAGGGTAAAATATGAAAATATGCTAGTGAGGAGGCTAACACTTTATAGAGGGAAAATAACAAACATGGACCGAGGGAGGATCCCACAAAAAATTAGTAGAGGGATTCTTTGAAGAAAAAAATTACATGGGAGCTATAAGAGGAATGCTCCTGAGAAAAAATTGGAAATAGAGCCCACATACAACCCTTCTTGAGGCAAATTAGGGGGCAAGGAGAGAAATCAAGTTGAGGAAGGAGTAAGGTCACTGGGGAGTGTGATGTACCATATTTATAAAAAGTTATATGGCTCAAAAGGAATAGGTTTCACCATATTTCATAAGAGAGAGCTTGGTCAAGGAGATTGCATAAAAGTCAAGAGGAAGTGGCTTGGATAATCAGGGGAGTTTTTCTTTCATAACGTCTAAGAGAATTTATAAGAATAGATTCATGATAATATGGACAGATGTTTATAGTAAAATCCTAAATATAAGGGGGGGTTCCAACTAAGTAGTTAAAGGATGGTTTTGATCATTGTTTTTCTAATCTCAATGTATTTTTTCATAGGGAAGAGGGATGGATCAATGAATTAGGTAAGTAATGAATCACACCTTCATTAATTTTCCTTAAAAAGGATATAATTTTTCTTAAAATCAATAACAAAATTACAAGCAATGCTCATAGCTTAAACCAAATGATGCTATAAGAGTTTAATGTTTGAAACCATAGAACCAAATTTGTGGGTCTTGCCTGACCTACAACAAAAAAAATCCAGTCACACCAAAAAAATAGTACAATTACCCCAAGTTCATTAAATAAAACCAACTACACAAATAATTATCACCATTTCATCTGGTTTTATGAAGCAAATACACCAGCCAAGTAACTCATGGTGTTGGTGGAGATGAATAAGATTATTTTCATTTCAAAACAACGTGATGATGGGTAGACTTTGGTTTTTGTCAGGGTTAATCAGATAGATAAATGAGCCCTTGGGAACATAATAAATATTTTTAACTTCCAAATCCTTCTTGATTAATTTCTAGTTGTGTACCCACCCAATGCTTGACCAAGAGTGAGTTTGGATACATATTTATATGATTGAGTTCGTAGTTGTTCAATAGAAATGCAATTCTTAAATTCCTCTCCCTGAAGAATGGAATAACTCTGATATAACCCATACATTTTGATAGTTCCCATAGTATATAAACATAAGGAGAGAGTCAATATATTATATAAATATGGACTTCAATATATACATTTCCTTTCGAAGCATAACTGTAGTTCTCTTGCGGCAAATCTATGAGTTAGCACTTAGGATTCAATCCAGTTATTAGAATTTCTTATGGGTCACCAACATTTAGATATTAGGGAATATTTTCAAACAAGATTCATAGAGAAAATAAAATATTAATTTTGGTGTTGGGCTGGTGCATTAAGTTGGAGGTGTTGTCTCATTTGTTAGTAGCTATATTCATGAGCCATTGTGGGTGGAACTTCAATCTGGATGCCTTGAGATTTGGGGTTCCAGTAAAACTACTAATTCAATCTGTTAGAACACTCCAAGTATAGCTAAAAATATGATTTTCTATGAACCAAGAGTACAACACTATCAAAATCTATCAAGGGTTGGTAGGAAATATTGCAAAAAATCTAGATTTAATGCTAAAAACTTAATCCCTAAAATGAAAGATAGAAAACCAAAGATGGTGGTTGGTATCTGAGATCTCTGTCAATGTCGTAAATGTCATTTTTGGGTCACTCCAAATTAAAATAAGGTTGAACATGCCTTTCATATCAATTGATCTGAAGGGTTAATGAATGGAAAGGTATGCATATTGGAATAATATATGCACACCAAAAAAAAGATATTCCTTCCTCTCACTTTTCCTACCTACTTGGATGTAGATAGACATAGGTAAATGAATTAAGGGGCATTCACTTCCAGTCTCTAAAGAAACATAATCAGATCCTCCACCCATGGTTCTAAACTCCCACAACCATAAAGCCCCATAGGTGCTTGATTTGCTAAATTAGAGCATCGTTCATAGAATAATTTTGCATAAATATTTTTCCCTCGACAAATCTAAGAGCTTGAACATGCCTAAAATTAGGGGATAAAGTTGAAAAAATACATGAATGTAGCAACCACAAGGGAATTAAAATATAGGGCACCATCATCATAGCCATGTCTTGGTATTACATAAATCTCATAAAATAGTTTTGACCTCTGCCTACTATTCCATTTTTCTAAAATTATATGGAAACCTAATTCTTTTTCCATCGAAAATGCATGAAGCATATCATGTATGGGAGACCATTGTCATGGTTGAAGTTGTTCCCACTATGTTGACGTACTACTGACAAAGAAAAATGAATGAAATGGATTGCTACATGGTGCTAGCTGGAAACGTCATAAGTAATCCACAACCAATATGTGTTGGGATCTTTAGGTATAAATTAATCTATACCAAGAACCTGCAAGGAATGAGCTAGGGTTCCGTTTATTTTCGAAAGAGTTACAAGGCCACATGACTATGCACTACAAGAAAATGTGCAAATGATTCTTCATCCTTTTCCCTCTTAAACCTATTATGTTGCAAGAAAGATGAAAAAAACATAAATATTTACGCCGTAAGGCGTTTCCCTCTGAAATGAACTCCCCCAAATGCTTTTTTGTCTTAATCGTAGCCGTTAGATCTTTTTTTAGACGATTGAACAAAAATAAACCATCTGATTTAATAAAAAATGTTTTAAGACATTAAAAAACCTTAAAAAATGTTTCACTTTCCACTTGACATCTGTGCGCTAAGCTTCTAGGAGAGTTTGTGGAGTTTATGGCTATTTCCGTTTAGGTTTCGTGGAGTTCATGGCTGTTTCAGTTTACGGGCTCCAATTTCTGTTTGTATAGTCAAATCAGCATTGGCAATGGCATCCCCTGTATCCTCATGCCCCCAAAACCCTTCCGAAACTGAAATCGGGATAGAAATGGCGCAAACGGGTGAAGGGAAACTGCGATACGACTCCACCAGCATTCAAACGTGGAGAAATGCCCTTTCTCATGTTGCAGAAATAAGGGGTTTCGATCTGGACGCGTATAATGGGTGAGATCTCAACCCTCCCCTCTTAGTATTGTAGTACTTCACACTGATTAGAACCCTCGCCTATTTTTCCTAGATTTAAAGGGTTCACAAGCTCTAAATTCATTGAATCAAGAGGAAAAATAGCAGGCTAACCCTATAGATTCAGAATGATGAATAGGCATGGAATGCATCAACATTATATCTAGCATTACCCTGTAGACCCTGTAGACTCTTCAAATGGAATTTGAAGGATAAATTTATCCCTTTCCTCCTTCCCCACTAAGACTTCTACAACAATTCACATTCTTTTGGCATCAAGATCTGCACTGATCACGCCAATTTTCAAACAGTATCCGAACGTAGAACGCCAATTTGCTGGTTCAACCATTCAAACAGTATCCCAACACAAAATGCCAATTTTCAACGAGTGTCAGTGCTCTGAAGGATATGAGTTGGGATCTTAGCCAGTGGTGCCCGCTGATCGATGATTATGCTTTCTTGTCAAGTTCCTCTTTGCATAATTTTTTTTGTTAGGTGGATTTTATAAATTTTCAACATCGTCGCATATATTATTTTCCAACATCATTCCTTTAAGTTGCAAATTGGCATTTTTTTATACGGACATACCTTCAAAGGAGGGGCAACCGAGGGTGCACCATATCAGTGCTCAACCAATCAGCAAAGTAGAAGATCTTGGAAAAGAAGTCCTGAAGCGACCCTTGAAGATCACTTTAACTATAAAACTCAAGGAAAATAGAATGTTTGCCACTTCACAAGCTAGGTATCCAAACAATATTTCATGGAGAACACTTTTTTATGAGGCAGTAGTAGAACCAAACAATGTGATTTTGTTTGTCAAAGGATTGAACTTAGTATAACTAGACAACGTGATTTTGTTTGTCAAAGGATTGAACTTGAGGAGAGGTAGGATTTATGATATTGATAATCTTGTCTACGATTTTGGTTCCAATTGGGACACCGATCGAATTAATGCTAGGGATTTCAAGAAATGGGACACCATAGATTTGCGCAGCAAGATTTTTCATACCAAGGTTTTGATGGCTGCTCAAGTGATCAGATGTGAGAAGCCTAATGGCTTAGAATATAGGAAATTGAAGGGATGAAGGCTTTTGTATGGAGATACAGAAGTGGTTTACTTCCATCTGTAGATAGTGTTGAAGTTAAATCCATGATGATCTCAAAACCTGTGTAGATGTTTAGGCCTCTCCATCAGGTCTGTTCTTGCATAATGCTTTGGAACCAAGCTCCATTTCATAAAGAATGGATCATGTACCATGCTATGTAGGTGTCCAGAGGTGGTTTCTTTATGATAACAACAGTGATGAAAACAAAGAAGTGGTAGCTAAACAATATAATGCATTTTCTCATGACAAGACACCAATTTATTGTATCTATTTGATAATGGGCATTCTTTTTTGAACGAGTTAATACACACCATCGCATTGACTTAATTGTATCTGGTTTGAATAAATTATGGGAAAAATAAACCCCCCTCTTAAATCTGAATAGAGTATACAAAAGGCCTGATTTCAATATACTGGGTTCTGAAAGAGCTGGGTCCCCAACTGAAAAAAGGAGCAATTTTTAGACACTTTAATTCTATGTATCAGATTTGTAATGGCATCACTTCTCCAAGTCTTGTTTGAATCAGTTGTGGGAAAAATAATTCCACCACCAAATTCTCAAAATGCTAATCTAGAACTATCTAAACCCTTAAGTAGTACAAAATCTACCAACCAATTCCTATCTCGACAGCTCTGGATAACTTTCAGAATCTATTTGAGAAGAACAACCTTGCTTCCCAAGTACAACATCAGACTCAGGAATCCTCATTTAATGTTTATGCATGGTAGATATGTGAAATGGAAGTATCCAATAAAATTCATGAAAGATATTGCAATTTTCTGATATTTTGTATCTCTGCATCAGCCTGAGATGCTTCCTTAGAAGCACTAGCTACAGTTTCTAATTGAGGGAGGATGCAGTTTGGCTATTTGGGAGGGCACCCATAGTTTGTTTCCTCCTTCTGTTTACTTCCACCTTCCTTTGCACAGAATGCAATGTTTTATTCTTATTGTTTCTGGATAGAGGAATTACTACTACCATTAAAAATAGACACCCAACTTTTGTCTTTAACATTGCCAAACATGTCTTGAGGTAAAGCATTTTTTCTCAAAATGTGTTACTTTACATTAAGAGATTTTTTACAAAATAACACTAGAAATCTCTTCTGTGTCAAGTCCTCTTCATCATGGCCTGAAACTCATTTCTTTTTTTTTCTTTAGCTATAGCCTCATCTTTGTCTTGGTGCCCAATAGGGATCCTCCCCAGTGAAGAATACATAGTTTCTATAAGGATGCCCAATCTTGAGAAGTGCTGCTATTTGGTCACTATCATTGTTTGTAGAAATATCTATAACAGGGTAAATCAGTTCCAGTTGTCTCCCTATCTTTAGTTCCAATCAATAATTCAATATCTACATATTCAGGCTTATTCAAAATAGGATAAATCAAAGTTGATTTCCATAGATTTGGCCCATCTAGAATGATGAAATACCTAGATGAAGGTCTGATAGCAGGTTACACCTGCAGGTTGAAGAGAAAAGAGAGGCATAAATCTAGCATTCTCTTATATGCATTGAACCAAAGCCTGATAAACTTAGTCCATCATTTTCATCTCAAACATAATTATCATTACATGAACCTTCCCAGAGGATTTGCAGTGTTCCTGAGGTGATATATCTATGTTCATCTATTCTAGAGACACAGTCTATGTTGAGGTCATTTCCAACTCAAAGACCGAAGAGAAACACATTATTTGCAGATGTCCTTTCTGTCAAAGAGTTTGCCACAATATATTTTTACAGGTATTACCTCTAGAATTTTGTATATTGTGCATCCATCATATGTTTGGGCTCGAGAGCAGGAAAGTTGGGTGGAGTGGCCTTCCTTTTGTTTATGACAAGGTTAGAGTTGGCCAAGGAGAAAGAGTAGAACGTTGTTGTTATTTTTTGGATATATTTGAAAAATAAGGATGCATGATGGTTGAGATGTCATGTGATGAACATGATCGCCATGCTGTTGAAAGTCAATTTAAAAACTACAGGTATTACCTCCAGAATTTCGTATATTGTTCATCCATCCTATGTTTGGGCTCGAGAGCAGGAAGTTTGGGTGGAGTGGCCTTTCTTTTGTCTATGACTAAGGTTAGAGTTGGCCAATAATAAAGAGTAGAACATTGTTATAACTTTTGGATATATTTGCAAAATAAAGATGCAGAATGGTTGAGATGTCTTGCGCTGAACATGATCGCCATGTTGTTGAAAGTCAATTTAAAACCCAGACTGTGGGAAGGATGTTAGCCAAGTTGAACTTAGAATCTACTCCAATTAATATTAAAAGTTATGAATCCTTGCTCAAAATTGTTGACAACACTTGTGGAAATAACTTTGATCTTTATTATGGTTTATTTATGTATAATAACAATGAACCATAATTACGCCGTAAGGCGTTTCCTCTGAAATGAACTCCCCCAAATGCCTTTCTGTCTTAATCGTAGCCGTTAGATCTTTTTTTAGACAATTAAACAAAAATCAGCCGTCTGATTTAATACAAAATGTTTTATAACATTAAAAAACATTTCACTTTCCACTTGACATCTGTGCGACGAGCTTCCGGGAGAGTTTGTGGAGTTTATGGCTTTTTTCGTTTACGGTTTCATGGAGTTTATGGCTGTTTCAGTTTACGAGCTCCAATTTCTGTTTGTATAGTTGAATCGGCATTGGAAATGGCATCCCATGTATCCTCGTGCCCCCAAAACCCTTATGAAACTGAAATTGGGATAGAAATCACGCAAACGGGTGAAGGGAAACCGTGATACGACTCCACCAGCATTCAAACCTGGAGAGATGCCCTTTCTCATGTTTCAGAAATAAGGGGTTTTGATCTGGACGCATATAATGGGTGAGATCTCAACCTGCCCCTCTCAGTATTGTAGTACTTCATGCTGATTAGAACCCTCACCTATTTTTCCTAGATTTAAAGGGTTCACAAGCTCTAAATTCACTGAATCAAGAGGACAAAGAGCAGGCTTACCCTATAGATTCATAATGATTAATAGGGATCGAATGCATCAACATTATATCTAGCATTACCCTGTACACCTTGTAGTCTCTTCAAATGGAATTTGAAGGATAAATTTATCCATTTCCTCCTTCACCACTAAGACTTCTGCAACAATTCACATTCTTTTGGCATCCATATCTGCATTGATCACGCCAATTTTCAGAGAGTATCCCAACGTAGAATGCCAATTTGTTGGTTCAACCATTCTAACAGTATCCCAACACAAAATTCCAATTTTCAACGAGTGTCGGCTCTCTGAAGGATATGAGTTGGGATCTTAGCCAGTGGTGCCCACTGATCGATGATTATGCTTTCTTGTCAAGTTCCTCCTTGCATAATTTTTTTTGTTAGGTTGATTTTATAATTTTTCAACATCGTCACATATATTATTTTCCAACATCATTCCTTTAAATTGAAAATTGGCATTTTGTTATACAGACATACCTTCAAAGGAGGGGCAACCGAGGGTGCACCATATCAGTGCTCAACAAATCAGCAAAGCAGAAGAGCTTGGAAAAGAAGTCTTGAAGCGACCCTTGAAGATCACTTTAACTATAAAACTCAAGGAAAATAGAATGTTTGTGACTTCGCAAGCTAGGTATCCAAACTAGCTTTCATGGAGAACACTTTTTTATGAGGCAGTAGTAGAACCAAACAATGTGATTTTGTTTGTCAAAGGATTGAACTTAGTAGAACTAGACAACGTGACTTTGTTTGTCAAAGGATTGAACTTGAGGAGAGGTGGGATTTCTGATACTGATAATCTTGTCTACGATTTTGGTTCCAATTTGGACACCAGTCTACTTAATGCTAGGGATTTCAAGAAATGGGACACCATAGATTTACGCAGCAAGATTTTTCATACCAAGGTTTTGATGGCTGCTCAAGTGATCAGATGTGAGAAGCCTAATGGCTTAGAATAAAGGAAATTGAAGGGATGAAGGCTTTTGTATGGAGATCCAGAAGTGGTTTACTTCCATCTGTAGATAGGGTTGAAGTTAAATCCATGATGATCTCAAAACTTGTGCAGATGTTTAGGCCTCTCCATCAGGTCTATGCTTGCACAATGCTTTGGAACCAAACTCCATTTCTTAAGGAATGGATCATGTACCATGCTATGTAGGTGTCCAGAGGTGGTTTCTTTATGATAACAACAGTGATGAAAACATAGAAGTGGTAGCTAAACAGCGTAATGCATTTTTTGATGACAAGACACCAATTTATTCTATCTATTTGATAATGGGCATTATTTTCTGAAAGGGTTAATACACACCATCACATTGAATTAATTGTATCTGGTTTGAATCAATTATGGGCAAAATAAACCCCCCTCTAAAATCTGAACAGAGTATACGAAAGGCCTGATTTCGATATACTGGGTTCTAAAAGAGCTAGGTCCCCAACTGGAAAAAGGAGCAATTTTTAGACACTTTAATTCTATGTATCGGATTTGTAATGGCATCACTTCTCCAAGTCTTGTTTGAATCAGTTGTGGGCAAAATAATTCCACCACCAAATTCTCAACACGCTAATCTAGAACTATGTAAACTCTTAAGTAGTACAAAATCTACCAACCAATTCCTATCTCGACAGCTCTACATAACTTTCAGAATTTATTTGAGAAGAACAACCTTGCTTCCCAAGTACAACTGATGAGCCCCAAAAATGGATAATTATATGGGCTCATTTAACCTCCTAATTCGACTTAATCCACCATTCTCATTAGTTTATTGCATGCTTTTTATTATATTTATGCTAATAGAGTGAATTGGGTTAGTCATTATGCCAACAAGTCTAATGTGTGCTTTATGCAGTCTTTTTGGTCAATTTGGAGACAAAATCAAAGGTTTAAATGAGCACTTGGCAGCCAAATTCGTGGAGAGGATTTGTAGGATGGTGTCCCCTTCATTTATGGGCCCTTACCTTGAATTTTCCACCATCAACTCGGAGTTCAAGGGCCACCAAATCGATTATCACAAGGGCAACCAGGCAAGGGCTAGTAAAGTTGTTGTTAACTACAAGTTTTGGCAGCCGAGTTCCTAAAGTTTAGGAGGACTATTGGGGTCCTCAATTTGTATAAATAAGAAGGTTTAGGGCCTCATTTCAGTTAGTCACTTTGTTGGCAGAAGTTAGCTAGTTTGTAGTTCAATTTTAGTCATTTTTATAGTCATTTTTTAGGCAGTAGGTTAGCTCTGCATTTCAGCACATTTTCGAGCTTTTCCTTGTGGACAGTTTTTGGAATGTAACTATTCTTTTGATCAATAAATAGGAATCTAGCTTTGCGCCAGCTCTAATCATTCTCAAGAGGCCGTAGCTCTTAGGGTTGGGCCCAACCCAAGTGCCCAGTACCTCCTTTGTTTATTTTTATGTGTTTTTGCCACATTCTTAGAATAAAATCTACTATTTTGATTCAAATCTTGTTTTGTTATTTAGGTTGCTTTTGATGATTAAAAAGGCTTTTCATGTTCATATTGATTTGATAGGTTAATAACATATAAGATCTTCAGAAAATGGCTATCAAGCACCTCTGATCTCACTTGTCCCTTAGTGGGACCATGAGCTGGGACCAAGGTGTCATTGCTGCCACCAAAAACACTGTCTTTGCTTCATCATGCAATTATTTGTGTTAGATTCTAATTTTCAGAAGTTGATACCACTTGTGGTTACATGATCAAGTTCATGATTGCTTAGTTTGCATAGCTAGTTCACATGATTTCGTTGCAAATAAACTGATGTTCATTTTCTTTGCTGTTATTTAGATCAGATTAGGTTAAAGTAGCTAGGTCCTTGATTTTCCGAGTCTTTGTTTGTTCAATTTGAGAAATAACTTGCAGAGCACCTATTTTAGCTCTCTATCTACCTTTCCTCAATTAGATAATCTACTCCAACCCTTATTCCATGATTCCTACCCTTCATTTGCCTCATTTTCCCACTTTGCCCTAATTTCTACATTCTTGTGCATCATTGCTCCCTCCATCCTCGACCAAATCCAATCGCTCCTTAGCCTCATTAACTAGGTCCTAGACCCCTTAACATCCTTATCCAACCTCCATGTCCACTTTCCCACCATTTTTCCTCCATCAACCCTCCAAAATCCTCTTTTCGGAACATCCTGTAGAAAATTACAGAACATCCTGTAGAAATTTCAGAACATCCTGTAGAACCCCTGTAGACTTCCTGTAGAAGCTCATGAAAGTTGTTTCTTGAGATTCGATCACTGTGAAACTCTCTGGAAGGGTGCTAGGGACCCCTTAGGCCCTCTTCTAACCTTCCCAACCTCCGCACAGTCAAAAACAGTTAAAGCACATGCACAATAATTCTGCCAACTTACTAAAAAATACAAAAATATGTTTCTTTTCAGATTTCACTTTAGAAGTAGCTTAGTCACATGCATTTTACCTTTCTAAGATTCAATGGCATTCCTTTCTGTAGCTTTCATCATTTTTCTTGCACCAGTAGGGTTAGTCGGTAAAACTAGGGTTTGCATTTCCTTTCCGCTTTTTTCTTCTTTCTGCAAGTAGATTAGCCTCCTTTGAGTTAGCTTTCATCCATCAGTTAAAAAGCTTCTTCTAAGAGCTCATAGAAGCTCGCTTAAGCTCCTAGCGGACTTGTGCCAGCTGACCAAGTGAAAGCTGCAGCAAGAGCTAGTACTTGTGCATACAACACCGTCGCCTCCAAGTTTGTTACGACCTACCGGGTTGATAAAATTCAAGAAGGGAGTCTCAGGAGTTGTAGCATTATTGCTCCAATACTGGGGCCCACCATCTTTTTGGCGTCATTGTCGGGGAAGCGTCAGAGTATTAGTGATTGTTGCTATTCTTCTATTTTCTAAGACAACCTTCTACTAAGTAGTTTATTTCATTTCCATTCTGCAATTTCATTTCTGCAAAAGTAGAGTAGACATTTCCTGCTTTCATAGATTAGCATTTCAGTTCCACAATTTCAATTCTGCAAGCATAGATTAGCATTTCAATTCCGCAATTTCAATTCTGCAAGCGTAGCCTAGCATTTCATTCCTGCAATTTCATTTCAGCAAAATAGATTAGTCCTTTCCTGCTTTCATTTCAATATCACATTTTCATTTCAGAAAGATAGATTTTTAGTTAGTTGCAGTTCAATCTATTTCAGTTTTACAGGTACAAGCAGAAAAAAGAAAACAAAAATCAACGAAAAAGATTTCCTTTAATGCCCTGTAGGAGTAGAGATAATTCAGAAAAATGATTGCACAACACCCTCACTGCTTCACACAGCCAACCTTCTCTCTTCTTTGATGGCTGTGATTAAAGAACCCTTAGGTGGACAGCAAGACATATTTGAAGAACCTCAAGGGAAGAAGAAGGATAAAACATTCCTCTGGAGAAAATGGCTACAAGCAAAAATTTTGGGAGCAGTACCTTGTCCAAGAACAAATTTGCAAATCAGATGGAAGATTTCAAGAGTGAGATGAGGCAATTTCTTGCCATGCAACTAGATACCTTGTAGATCCAAAGGAAGCAAGAGGAAGCCAAGAGGGCTTTGGCCATTTTCCGTCCTAGATGTACAAGGAAGCACCCTAAGAACGAGTTTCCATTGCACTCAGTAGAGGTATGTTTCGTTTGTGAGGAAGACCACCCCACAAACCAATGCCCAACTTTACCTCGATTTAAAGCCATGTACCAAGGGACTGAGGCATCCACTAAACCACTCTATTTCATGAACCAAAGGAGGCCACATGGACCCATACCTTACCAGCAGGAACCGCAAGGGACATCCGAGACTTATTATGACCCCTATCAAGCCACTTTCATGCCTTCTTAGGGTTCCCTTGCTCATCCTTCCTGATCCACACCTCCTCCTTGGTCCTTCACATCTCCATATTATGCCCAACCAGCTGCTCATCCATTTCACCCCTACGCTCAGCCATAACCTCAGTGGAATGCACCTCATTAAGGGTGGTGGCCCTAGTACAACACTCCTCCCACTCTTTTTCCTCCACCACCTGCTCAACCACAACCATCGCTTCCTGCTCCACCAAGCCAGCCCCAAATTCCTGCTCAACCGAACTCAAACCCAAATAACAAGAAGGCTCAATAAGTATATAGTGGAAAACCACCTGCTCAACCACAACCCCATCCAAATCCATCTCAAATATACACCCCCACTCAACTACCCATACCACCATTGCCAAACCCGCACATTGGAATAGCTCAACCTAATTCCAAAGCTGAGGCACAACATGTCCAAATGACTCCTCTTGAGCTCAATGATCTTCACCATAGCTCAAGAAGAGTATTGCAAAATAGAGATTATATTGATATCATTGAAGGACCTCATCCAGCAGACGGAGATGCAAAAGAGAATATCAAAGAACCATGGGATGCACTTGATGAAGAAGAGACATCAAAATCAGAGATAGAAAGAGTTCCCTCATGGTTACCATCAAATCCTCCATGTATTCAAGAGAAAACTCAGCAAAAAGAGGAAGATGTGAGGGTCATGGTAGAAGAAGATATGGAGAATGATCCAGATCAGCAAAAGGACCAAGGATATCAGATCTATATTGAGATATGGTTTCAGACAGTCACTAAGTTGCAGCAGTACTCTCTTCCCCAGCTATGCTTGGTCCCTTCAAAGCCAAATCATTTGGCCTCTGATATTAGGATACCTGTCAAAGCATACATTTCAAGCCTCCACATCATTTTGTCTCTAATATCGATGTGCACATGGCTCCATTGGAAGTATTCTTATACTTGAAAATGATTTTGTTTTTCAAGTAGGGTAGGGTA
>APFE030640591.1:210454-259207 GCA_000404065.3 Pinus taeda
TCATAAAGGAAAACGAAAGTAGACTTTACTTGTTTGTTTCTAAGATAGCCACCCATCTTAGTGGGAATAGTAGCATCCAAGTGGACATTATTCCCGGTAACAGTTGTCCTGTGAAAATTCAGCATCAACAGCTTGAGGGTGCAGATCTGAACGTGGAAACAAATTCATGTAGCTTAGATCCATCCAGAGGATACCTGCACAAGAAAAATAGCCATGAATCAGCAACCAAGTCATCATGCAACCATAGAATATAGCATGCAGCAGCAAAAAGGACGCAGCAACACGTCGACTTACAGGTATGTGTCTAAACAAGTTCCTCTATTTTCATCAATATGATTCGAAAGTGCATAAATGAATGAAATGATGGGATTAAGCCAGGAAGCTAGCAAAGTTAACCCGACAGTGCCTTGTCTAATTCTCTAGTGCTCAGCCGGAAATCATGCAGCATACGTGTACAGTTAACTCATGTGAAATTTAAAAAAACAGGGAGTGTTGGCCGTTTGAACTCCAGTGCAACTGATCAATAAGAGAACATACAGTTCATAAATAGCACTGTAGTCGGCATGTGACCACGTACCCCTGGCCACTTCTCTCCCTCACCACGAATCACGTCGCAATTAAAAAAATGCTCCGCTGAAACTCACACCACTTGTTATTCATTTGCACTTGCAATGTCCTCAACTGAAGTATGCATCCTCCACTTCCACAAAATGATTAACTAGTCATCCTCCACCATTTTCTACCTGTCTTCGAGATTCTATTGCATATTAGGCTTGCTCAGAGGCATAGTGGCATTCTACAGGAACCGGGGGGGTCTTCTATAGGAAGTACGGCACAGCTTTCCAGAGCAGGGAAGCCTGGACTTTTCCACGTAGAATTTGGAGTTCCGAGAGAGGTAGGCTCGAAAAACACTCTTCCATGCATGATATGTTCGAAAGGTGGTGAATTGAACTGTCTTGAATAAGAGAGTATGAGACAAGTCTGCGTGTGAGTCGAAAATAGTAGTTGCCTGTGTGTAGCACGAAATTTCTTAATCGGTTTTGTGTCAAAATTCTCCTCCACAGTTCCCGTTAAAAATTTTCTCTTGAAGAAAAGATAAACTACTGTGAGGGCTAGCCTGTATATGAAAAATTTGAATTTGCACGTTTGTATGTATGCTGGGAGTAAACATTTAAGTGTTGTACCCTATCTGTGGAAACCTGAGTCTTCCTTTTATACACAGACAACCGAGTATTTGGGCAGCAAAAGCCTTAGAACCAGGGAATTGGTGCAAATTAAAATCTAAACAATCGAGAGATCCTTTCTTGAAGTTCAAAGGCGGAACCCATAAACGACATTCCCTTTCTGATCAGAGCATAAAATAGAGCACCTCATCTAGCAGTGAAGAAGGAGAACACACTGAAGTAGGATAGAAAACCAGTGGTAAAGAAACACAGGCCAAACAAGCACAATTAGGAAAGAAAGAGAAATGGGAAAAGGGCCAACTTGCTGAGCCTAAAACTGTGAGAGGAACAATGGCACAAACACCCAAGGAAAAACGATTGCAGAGTAGAGCAGAGAACAATGAAAAAGTCCAAACAAAGGAGGTCACAACCAAGACAACCACACAGAAATTAAAAGGAAAGACACATCCAGCCAAGCAGACTGAAACAGTCGAAATAATTTCTACAGGAAGCATGAAAACAACTGACGCAGTTCTTTCTACAGGAAGTATGGAAACAGAGTAGAAAAAGGAGAAATCACCTGAGATTTTGGCTAGGGAGGTAGCAACTATGCTTGCTGCCTTAAGCACATCTCCCAAGGAAAAAGGAAAGCGAAAAAGGGAGGCCCCCATGTACTTTAAGGCAAGAAGGAGCACATGGATAAAAGTAGGCAGACCCCAACCACAGTCAAAGGAGCAAATTGTCATTAAGGACACAAAAACTAAAAAAAAGGAGGAGTCTCCTTCAAATATATCCATCACCTATGAATGAGGAAGCCAAAAACCTTCACTTGGAGAGAGAGAATTTAGATGATGGACTCAAAGACAGCTCTACAGGAAGCTGATACAGTTCTACAGGAAGCTGAGAATTCTCTACAGGAAACTCGAGCTAAGCTAAGAGAGACTGAGAAATTGGAGGAAAAGGCGGCCAAACAATCACAGGAAGAAGGAAAGACAAGGAAACATCTGATGAACAACAAAGAGAGGACAAGCTGCAGGCTGAGGTTGAGGCGCTAAAAAAACTACTACAAGGAAAGGAGCATAGGCAGTGGGAGAAATAGGGAGAAAAGCATGGTTTCATGACTAAGAAGAGGACATCACTTCATAAGCTTGGCATGATAGGGAGGAAGCGATAGATTAGTTGCTCAGAGGATGAGCAACACTTTCAGTAGGGGGGTGATGATGAGCCCAAAAAATGGATAATTATATGGGCTCATTCAGCCTCCTAATTCGACTTAATTCACCATTCTCATTAGTTTATCGCATGTTTTTTATTATATTTATGCTAATAGAGTGAATTGGGTTATTCATTATGCCAACAAGTCTAATGTGTGGTTTATGCAGTCTTTTTGGTCAATTTGGAGACAAAATCAAAGGTTTAAATGAGCACTTGGCAGCCAAATTCGTGGAAAGGATTTGTAGGAAGGTGTCCCCTTCATTTATGGGCCCTTACCTCTAATTCTCCACCATCAACTTAGAGTTCAAGGGCCACCAAATCGATTATCACAAGGGTAGCCAAGCAAGGGCTAGTAAAGTTGCTGTTAACTACAAGTTTTGGCAGCCGAGTTCCTAAAGTTTAGGAGGACTATTAGGGTCCTCAATTTGCATAAATAAGAAGGCTTAGGGCCTCATTTCAGTTAGTCACTTTTTTGGCAGAAGTTAGCTAGTTTGTAGTTCGATTTTAGTCATTTTTTTAGTCATTTTTTAGGCAGTAGGTTAGCTCTGCATTTCAGCACATTTTCGAGCTTTTCCTTGTGGAAAGTTTTTGGAATGTAACTATTCTTTTGATCAATAAAGATGAATCCAGCTTTGCACCAGCTCTAATCGTTCTCAGGAGGCTGTAGCTCTTGGGGTTGGGCCTAACCCAAGTGCCCAGTACCTCCTTTTCTTACTTTTATGTGTTTTTGCTGCATTCTTAGAATAAAATCTGCTATTTAGATTTAAATCCTGTTTTGTTATTTAGGTTGCTTTTGATGATTTTCATGTTCAGATTGATTTGATAGGTTAATCACAGAGAAGATCTTTAGAAAAAGGCTATCAAGCACCTCTGATCTCACCTCTCCCTCAGTGGGACCATGAGCTGGGACCAAGGTGTCCTTGTTGCCACCAAAAACACTGTCTTTGCTTCATTATGCAATTATTTGTGTTAGATTCTCATTTGCAGAAGTTGATACCAGTTGTGGTTACATTCTTAGGTTCATGATTTCTTAGTTTTGATAGCTATTTCACATGATTTCGTTGCAAATAAACTGTTGTTCATTTTCTTTGCTGTTATTTAGATCAGATTAGGTTAAAGTAGCTAGGTCCTTGATTTTCCGAGTCTTTGTTTGTTCAGTTTGAGAAATAAATTATAGAGCATCTGTATTACCTCTCTATCTACCTTTCCTCCATCAAATAATCTTCTCCAACCCTTAGTCCATGATTCCTACCCTTCATTTGCCTCATTTTCGCACTTTGCCCTAATTTCTACATTCTTGTCCATCATTGCTCCCTCCATCCTCGACCAAATCCAATTGCTCCTTAGCCTCATTCACCAGGTCCTAGACCCCTTAACATCCTTATCCAACCTCCATGTCCACTTTCCCACCATTTTTCCTCCATCAACCCTCCAAAATCCTCTTTTCAGAACATCTTGTAGAAAATTATAGAACATCCTATAGAAATTCCAGAACATCTTGTAGAACCCCTGTAGACTTCCTGTAGAAGCTCATGAAAGTGGTTTCTTGAGATCTGATCACTCTGAAACTCTCTGGAAGGGTGCTAGGGACCCCTTAGTCCTCTATAACCTTCCCAACCTCCTGCAAGCATTTCCTTTCGCCAATCAACCTCCGCACAGTCAAAAACAGTTAAAGCACATGCCAATAATTCTGCCAACTTACTCAAAAATAAAAAAAGATGTTTCTTTTCAAATTTCACTTCAAAAGTAGCTTAGTCACATGCATTTTACCTTTCTAAGAGTCAATGGCATTCCTTTCTGTAGCTTTCATCATTTTTCTTGCACCAGTAGGGTTAGTTGGTAAAACTAAGGTTTGCTAGCGTTTGCATTTCCTTTCCACTTTTCACTTCTTTCTGCAAGTAGATTAGCCTCCTTTGAGTTAGCTTTCATCCATCAGTTAAAAATATTCTTCTAAGAGCTCATAGAAGTTGGCGTAAGCTCCTAGCGGACTTGTGCCAGCTGACCAAGTGACAGCCGCGACAAGAGCTAGTACTTGTGCATACAACACTGTCGCTTCCAAGTTTGTTACGAACTACTGGGTTGATAGAAGTAAAGAAGGGAGTCCCAAGAGTTGTAGCATTATTGCTGCAATACTGGGGCCCACCATTATTTTTGGTGCCATTGCCGAGGGAGCGTCAGAATATTGGTGATTGCTACTTTTATTCTATTTTCCACTACAACCTTCTGCGAAGTAGTTTATTTCATTTCCATTCTGCAATTTCATTTTCACAAAAGTAGATCAGACATTTCCTGCTTTCATTTCATTTCAGCAAACATAAATTAGATATTTCCTACTTTCATAATTATCATTTCAATTCCGCAATTTCGATTTTTCAAGCGTAGATTAGCATTTCAATTCCGCAATTTCCATTCTGCAAGCGTAGCTTAGAATTTCATTCCTGCAATTTCATTTTAGAAAAATAGATTAGTCCTTTCATGTTTTCATTTCAATTCCACATTTTCATTTTAGCAAGATAGTTAGTTGCAGTTCAATCTATTTTATTTTTGTAGGTACAAGGAGAAAAAAGTAAAAATCAACCAAAAAGACTTCCTTTCATGCTTTGTAGGAGTAGAGATAATTCAGAAAAATGATTGCACAACGCCCCCACTACTTACACAGCCAACCTTCTCTCTTCTTTGATGGTTGTGATTAAAGAACCCTTAAGTGGACAACAAGACATATTTGAAGAACCTCAAGGGAAGAAGAAGAAGAAAACATTCCTCTGGAGCAAATGGCTGCAAATAGAAATGTTGGGAGCAGTACCTTATCCAAAAACGAGTTTTCAAATCAGATGGAAGATTTCAAGAGCGAGGTGAGGTAGTTTCTTGCCATTCAACTGGATACCTTGTGGAACCAAAGGAAGCAAGAGGAAGCCAAGAGGGCTTTGGCCATCTTTTGTCCCAGGTACACTAGAAAGCATCCTAGGAATGAATGTCCATTACACTCCCTAGAAGTGTGTTTCGTCTGTGAAGAATACCATCCTACGAATCAGTGCGCTTCCTTGCCTAGACTTAAAGCTGCATATCAGAGAGCCAAAAGAGCCACTGAATCACTCTATTATATGAACCAAAAGAGACCATATGGACTCATACCCTACCAGCAGGAAATGCAAGGGACATCCCAGACCTATTGCAACCCCTATCAAGCCACTTCCATGCTTTCTTGGGCTCCCCCTGCTCATCTTTCCTTGTCCACACCCCCTCCTTGGTCGTATCCTCCTCAATACCATGCTTCTCTAGTTTCTCATTTGTTTCACTCTTATGCTCAGCCATAGCCTCAGTGGAATGCACCTCATAAAGGGTGGAGGGCCCAGTATAACTCTCCTCCCACTCATTTTCCTCCACCACCTGCCTAACCACAACCCCATCCACATCCATCTCAAAAATACACCTCCACTCAACTACCCATGCCACCATTCCCAAAACCATACAATGGAGTAGCCCAATCCAATTGAAAAGTTGAGGTACAACCTGTCCAAATGACTCCTCTTGAGCTCAATGATCTTCACCATAGCTCAGGAAGAGTATTGAAAAAAAGAGATTATCTTGAAAGCATTGAAGGACCACATCCAGAAAAATAAGATTCAAAAAAGGAGATCAAAGAACCATGGGCTACGCTAGATGAAGAGAAGACATCAGAATCATAGATCGAGAGAACTCCTTCATGGTTACCGTCAAATCCTCTATGTATTCAAGAGAAAATTCAACAAAAAGAGGAAGATTTGAGGTTCATGATAGAAGAATATATGAAGAATGATCCAAATCAGCAAAAGGATGAAGGATATCATAGCTATATTGAGATATGGTTCCAGACGGTCACTAAGTTGCAGTAATACTCTCTTCCTCAGATATGCTTGATCCCTTCAAAGTTAAATCATTTGTTCTCTAAAATCTAGATAGCTGTCAAGGCATGCATTTCAAGTCTCCACATCATTTTGTCTCTAATCTTGATGTGCACATGGCTCCATTGGAAGTATTCTAATTTCTTATACTTGAAAATGATTTTGTTTTTCTAGGGTATGGTAGGAAAAAAAGAAAAAAAAGAGAAAAAAAGAGAAAAAATGAAAATGAGAAGAAAATAAAAATATAAGGTGAAAACCTCCTCAGAGGCACCTTATATTGACTCATTGATTGAAAACCTCCATTAAGCACCCTAGTTTTTTTTTTTTTAAAAAGAAAAAAAAGAGAAAACAGGCCTAATCTCTGTAAAATAATTGCAGGTTGCAGGGAATACATTGCAAGTAAGGAGAGTCACACAAAATGAGGATAAGGGTCCATACCAAGCTAGAGGACATCCCTACAGACACTCCCTCCATGGCCACTTGTCTTTCCTAGGATTTGATCACATTCAGGTCAAGATTCCACTTTTTACAGGAAGTTCTGGGCTTTCTACAGGAAGTTCTGTATTTCTACAGGAAACATCTTGTAGAACCTTTAGGTGAGTCAAATTTGATTTTGGAGGGGCATCTGAAGGTTTGAATCTATTTGTTAGGCCTACAACCACCCCTGTTTCCATCCCTCACCTTTCTCCATCATTTTTTCCACCTCATTGTGCTTCGACAGGAAGTTCTTGTAGAAATTACAGAAGGCTGGAAATGGATTGCAAAAAGGAAGTTTGGCGAACATGATAGCTTCCTAAAGGGTTCATAAGTCCTCCTACATTCTTCAAACTCCTCCTCCATCATTTCCATGCTTGCATCATAGCCCAAAATCATTTTTTCTTACCATGCAAAAAACTGCAGAATGCTTGGAAGCAAAAATACATAGTGTTGAAATTTCTTTTTTCCCTCACGTGAAAACTATGCATCCATTTACAAAATGGTTTTACAAGGAGTTTTATAGGGATGATGGCAACATTCCTGAGCAATTTCAGCCAATTACGGTGCACAATTTCTAAGAAACCGGCCTCCATCACCTTCAGCCATTTTTGTATTTTATCCATAGTCGTGCATCCATTTCCAAACCTGTTTCATGGGGAGATGCAAATGGATGATAGTAACCTACCCAAGCAGTTTCAGCCGATTTCGATGCATGGTTTCCGAGAAATTAACCTCTATAATATTCAGCCATTTTCAGATTTTCTCGATATCCGTGCATCCATTTATCACAATTTTTCTATGGGAGGTGAATAATAATGATAGAAACATGCTCAAAATGTTTCAGATTGATCCAATCTATCGTTCGAGAGCAATGGAGAAAAAAAGTTGTTGTCCTGTGAAAATTCAGCGTCAACAGCATGAGGGTGAAAATTTGAACATTGAAGTAGGCTCCTGTAGCATAGATCTGGCCAAAGGATAACTGCACAAGAAAAATACCATGAATCAACAACCAACCCATCATGCAACCATAGAAACAAATGCATGCAGCAAAAGGAAAGGCCACAACACCTCACAACAACCACATTCAACTTCCGGGTACGTGACTAAACTCATTCCTCTGATTGCATGACTGTAATTTGAAAATTGTGTGAGCAATGAGATGGTTGTGATTAAAAGAATCGGTGGCCAGCTAACTAGTCACCCTCATCCAGTTCAAATAGCACTCGGTGGGTGAATATGACACGTGTGCTCAGCCATCTTAGGAGGAAATTTGGAAACAGATAGTGGTGACTATTTAACCTTCAACGTAATTGGTGGGAGTGATCACAGGTAGGAAACATGATGTTTCATGACAGCACTACCATCTACATGGGTCAGTGAACATCTTTGCCACCTCATCCCCTCACCACGAATCACGCCTCAATTAAAAAAATGCTCGGCTGAAACTCACACCACTTGTTGTTCATTTTCACTTGTAACGTCCTCAACTGAAGTATGCATCCTCCGCTTCCACAAAATGATTAACTAGTCGTCCTCCACTGGGTTTTCTACCCGTCTTCGAGATTCTGTAGCGTATCGAGCTCGCTCGGAGGCGTAGTGGCATTCCATAGGAACCGGGTGGGTCTTCTCCAGGAAGTACGACACAACTTTCGAGAGCAAGGAAGCCTGGACTTTTCCACGTCGAATTTGGAGCTTGAAAAGAGGTAAGTTGAGGATTAGAAACACAATATTAGGTTGAAAGAAAGGAAAGTGAAGCTTAAAAGACTGCATGTGTTTTTGTCCTTCTTTGGGTTATACATAGTCTCTCCGTTTTCCTGCTCTGCATCCAAAATATGCCTTTTTCTTTCTCACATTCTTTTGAAAAAGGGGATGCAACCATAGAAGCCAACCTATGAGAAACCAAATTTGCAAGACTGTCCACTCTCTTAAGAAAAACATTGTGTTATAAATATTCTCTGTTCTGTCAAAGGTATTGATTTTTCTCAAAAACCGAGAAGCAAATTCAAGTTGGAAACAGTTCGAATAAAAAAATTGCAAATTGATGTTGTGAAAAAGAAGAACATGAGAAATTCCTGACTTCAGAAAGACAAACCTCAGCCATTTCTCTATTTCCAGTTTTGAAAGTTTGTTTCCTCCCTCCTCACCTAAACATTTCCAGCAGTCACCACACATCATGATAGGGAGATTTTTAGAAATATGGCAGGGGAGGAAATAGAAAAAGAGGAAAATACCAAAATGGAGAAAGAAGAACTTGAAACAAAATAGGAAATAAAAACAGAAGATGAGAAGGAAGATCCAGAATAGAAAAGAAAAATACTAAAGCAGAGAAGGAAAAAACTAAAAAAGATGAGAAGAAAGCCAAAATAGAGAATGAGGAAGTAAGCTAACAGAGGCAGAGAAGGCAAAAGAAGAGAAAAAAAGGAGGAAGAGGCACACCATGAGATATCAGTGACAACATGGAAACAATTTCTACAGGAAGCATGAATATGGAACAACAAGAGGAGAATCACTTGAGATTTTGGCCAGGGAGACAACAGTCATGCTTGCCACCATTAGCACACCTCCAAGACCAAAAAAAGAAGAAAAAGGGGGACTTCCATGTAATTTAAGGCAAGGAGCACACGGATAAAAGTGGGCAGACCCAAACCCCAGTCAAAAGATCCAATTACTATTGAGCACGCCACAACTAAACAAAAGGAGGAGTCTCAATCAAAGATAACCATCACCTATGAATGAAGAAGCCAAAAACCTTCACTTGGAGAGAGAGAATTCAGATGATGGACTTAAAGACACCTCTACAGGAAGCTAAGACAGTTCTACAAGAAGCTAAGAATTCTCTACAAGAAACTCGGGCTAAGCTAAGAGAGACCGAGAAATTGGAGGAAAAGGTGGCAAAACAATCACAGGAAGAAAGAAAGACAAGGAAACATCTGATGAACAACAAAGAGAGGACAAGCTACTGGCTGAGGTTGAGGCACTAACAAAACTTCTACAAGAAAAGGAGCACAGGAAGTGGGAAGAAGTAGAGAGGAAAGCATGGTTTCGTGACCAAGAAGAGGACATCACTTCAGAAGCTTGGCATGATAGGGAGGCCACCAGGGCCATCAAAGATGAATAGATAGATTAGTTGCTGAGAGGATGAGCAACACTTTCAGTAGGGGGGTGATGATGAGCCCCAAAAATGGATACTTATATGGGCTCATTCAGCCTCCTAAGACTTAATCCACCATTCTCATTATTTTATTGCATGTTTTAGATTATATTTATGCTAATAGAGTGAATTGGGTTAGTCAGTGTGCCAACAAGTCTAATGGGTGCTTTGTGTAGTTTTTTTGGTCAATTTTGAGACAAAATCAAAGGTTTTAATGAGCAGTTGGAAACCAAAATCGTGGAAGAAAAAGGAAGAGGATTTGTAGGAAGATGTCCCCTTAATTTATGGGCCCTTACCTCAAATTATCCACCATCAGCTCGAAGTTCAAGGGCCACCATATTAATAATCACAAGGGCAACCGAGCAAGGGCTAGTAAAGTTGTTGTTAACTGCAAGTTTTGGCAGCCGAGTCCCTAAAGTTTAGGAGGACTGTTGGGGTCCTCAATTTGTATAAATAAGAAGGATTAGGGTCTCATTTCAGTTAGTCACTTTGTAGGCAGAAGTTAGCCAGTTTATAATTTGATTTTAGTCATTTTTTAGACAGTAGGTTAGCTCTGCATTTGAGCACATTTTCAAGCTTTTTCTTGTGGACAGTTTTTGGGATGTAACTATTATTGATTGATCAATAAAGACGAATACAGCTTTGCACCAGCTCTGATATTCCTTAGGAGGTTGTAGCTCTTGGGGTTGGGCCCATCTCAAGTGCCCAACACCTCCTTTGTTTATCTTTATGTGTTCTTGCTGCATTCTTAGAATAAAATCTGCTATTTAGATTTAAATCTTGTTTTGTTATTTAGGTTGCTTTTGATGATTAAAAAGGCTTTTCATGTTCAGATTGATTTGATTGGTTGATAAGAGAGAATATATTTAGAAAAATTCTATCAAGCACCTCTGATCTCACCTCTCCCTCAGTGGGACCATGAGCTGGGACCAAGGTGTCCTTATTGCCACCAAAAACACTGTCTTCACTTCATCATGAAATTATTAGTGTTATATTCTCATTTGTAGAAGTTGATACTAGTTTTGATTCCATGCTCAGATCCATTCTTGTTTGGTTTCCATAGATGGTTTACATGATTTGCTACCAATAAACTTCGGTTCATCTTTCTTTGCGGATGTCTAGGTCAAATTAGGTTAAAACAGCTAGATCTTTGGTTTTCTTAGTCTTTGTTGGTTAGTTTTGAAAAATCATGTGCAAAGCACCTGTGAAACCTCCTCTCCTAAACTTACCCCATCCATGCAACCTGCTTCATCCTCCAACTTAGATTCTTGCCTCTCAGTTGCTACGTTTTCTCACTTTTCCCTAGTTTTCATATTCTTGTGCATCATTGCTCCCTCCATCCTTGAACAAATCCAATCGCCCCTTAGCCTCATTCAGCAGGTCCTAGACCCCTTAACATCCTTATCTAACCTCCACCTCCACTTTCACACCATTTTTCCTCCATCAACCCTCCAACATCCTCTTTTCGGAACATCCTGTAGAAATTACAGAACATCCTGTAGAAATTTCAGAACGTCCTGTAGAACCCTTGCAGACTTCTTGTAGAAGCTCACGAAAGTGGTTTCTTGAGATTCAATCACTATGAAACTCTCTAGAAAGGTGCTAGGGACCCCTTAGGCCCTCTTCTAACCTTCCCAACCTCCTGCAAGCATTTCCTTTCGCTAATCCACCTCTGCACAGTCAAAAACAGTTAAAGCACATGCACAATAATTCTGCCAACTTACTCAAAAATAAAAAAAGATGTTTCTTTTCAGATTGCACTTCAGAAATAGCTTAGTCACATGCATTTTACCTTTCTAAGAGTCAATAGCATTCCTTTCTGTAGCTTCCATCATTTTTCTTGCATTAGTAGGGTTAGTTGGTAAAACTAGGGTTTGCTAGGGTTTGCATTTCCTTTCAACTTTTCGCTTCTTTCTGCAAGTAGATTAGCCTCCTTTGAGTTAGCTTTCATCCATCAGTTAAAAATATTCTTCTAAGAGCTCATAGAAGTTGGCTTAAGCTCCTAGTAGACTTGTGCCACCTGACCAAGTGACAGCCGCGACAAGAGCTAGTACTTGTGCATACAGCACCGTCGCTTCCAAGTTTGTTACGAACTACCGGGTTGATAAAATTAAAGAAGGGATTCCCACGAGTTGCAGCATTATTGCTACAATACTGGCACCCACCACCCAGCTCGTTTCATGAGTCACACATGGTTTCATCCAAACTAACCTATAATCAAAACAAGCAAACAGGCTAACAACAAATCCAAGAAAACGCAGAAGCAAAAATGAGAGCAAAGCAAGCAAACAAACAAGAAATCAAGCAATCAAGCAATCAAAGCATGAAAGTAAAGAAGCATGCAAGCAAACAACATAAAGCAAACACTACTCCTACTGCTACACTAACGGTGCATAGGCCTGATCATGTGAATTGATACTTCTAATTTAGCCACCAACGCATTGGTAGACCCATGTGGGTGAAGGCTTGGTCCGCGAGTAAGCCAATTGTGCGAACTGGAATACAAGAAAGAGGGGATGCAATGTTTTCAAAGATAGACCTGAGGTTTGGATACCTTCATTTTCCCATTAAAGGCAAATATATTCATAAGACCTCCTTTAGAACTAGGTATGGGAACTATGAATTTGTAGTTGGGCCATTTGCGCACACAAAAACCCCAACAATGTTCATGAGTTTAATAAACAACATTCTCAAACCATATTTGGATAAATTTGTATTGGTTTTTGTTGATGACATCTTGGTTGATCTAAATACCAAGGAGGAACATGAGAAACATTTCTCATTTGTACTAAAATTGTTGAGATAGCATCAACTCTATGCTAGACTCAACAAGTGTGAATTTTTCCTATCGTAGGTTTAGTACTTGTGACAATTGTTTCCAACAAAGGAGTAGTTGTAGACCCATAGAATATTAAAGATATTATGGAGTAGCATACTCATTAAAACATGATAGAAGTTAGATCTTTTATGGGTTTGGTTGGCTATTACTAAAGATTCATCCAAAATTTCTCCAATATTGGACACTCAATCACCACATTGCAAATAAAAGGAGTTAAATTCTAGTGGACAATAGAATGTTAATATAGCTTTGATAAATTGAAATATTTGCTCACTCATGCATCAATACTAAGGATAATAGATCCAAATAAAAATTCTGGTGTCCACAAATTTATGCAAGGAAAGGATTAGTTGAATCCTCATGCAAGTAGGACAAGTTGTTACTATGAGTTGAGAAATCTAAAAGAGCATGGACATAACTATGTCACCCATGATATGAAATTGGTAGCAATATTATACGCACTGAAAATATGGAGGCATTACCTCCTTGTGAGGAAATTTATATTAATATTAGATGATGGATAGCTGAGCTACTTGTTTGATTAACATGAGCTGAATTCCAAGTAGGAAAGATGGTTGAACTTAATTAGTGAGTTTTATTTTGAAATCAAGTATATTAAAGGAAAGGAAAACAAGGTAATTGATGCACTCAGTAGAAGGCTACAAGTGGCTCAAGTAGTATTTGTAATTTCTTATGAAATTAATATTCAAGAAAAATTATAGAGGAAGAACAACAAGATGAGTGATAATAGTAAATAAAAGAATGTTTGCAGCAAGATCTTGAAGCAGCATTGAGCAATATTATCTCTCACATAGGATGGATTGGTAAAGTTCAAAGGAAGGTGGTATATACCTTGTATGGGTGACTTGAATAAGATCATATTGGATGAATTACATATAAGACGATATTATGGACATCCCGATTATCAAAAATTGATAAAAGCAATGAAAAATACATATTATTGTCTAGGCATGAAAAAGGATGTGGTTGAGTACATTGCAAAATGCTTGGAATTCCAACAGCTAAAGGTAGAATGTAAACATATAGCGGGAGTACTAAAAACAATCCCCATTCCATAATGGATGTGGGAAATGATCTCAGTGGACTTCATTACTAGGCTTCCAAGGACAATTAGTAAACATGATGCCATAATGATGGTTTTGAATAAGTTAAGCAAGGTAACTCACATAATAGTTGTTTATCCATTGATGAGGCAAGTGACATCACCCATATTTTTATAAAGGAGTTAGTGAAATTACATGGTGTGCTCAAGAATATCATCTCCACTAGGGATGAAAAGTGAAAAGCTAAGTTTTGGAAGGCATTGTCTCCTGGTATAATTAGAATTCAGTATAGCATGGCATCCTGAAACAGGTAGGAAGACTGAAACAGTCAATAGGGTGTTGGAAGTCATGTTGAGAATGCATGTCATGCATCAATCAAGGAGGTGGCAAGAATTTCTAACTTTGGTTCTTTTTTCCTATAACAATACGTACTAGGAGTCATTGGAAATGAGTCCATTTGAGGCTCTATATGGAAGGAAATGCACAAATCCTATCAGCTGGTGTGATCCAATGAATTGGGTGCACATCAAGCTTAATATGTTGAAAGAATTGGAATAATAAGCTGTTTTTATTAAACAATAATTGAAGATATCTCAAGATAGGAAGAAGAGCTATGTAGACCAATAAAGTATGCATAAGGAATTCCAAGTTGGAGATCATGTTTATCTCTGTGTCAGATCGAGGAAAATTTATTCAAGGATTGGGTCTTGTGCTACGTTGGAACCATGATTGTGTGGGCCATTTCAAGTTCTAGAATGAGTGGGGTCAATGTGTTGGATGTGGAGCTTGATTTTGTTCTTGATTTAGAGGTCTCAGACACGTTGGACACCATTCCTAAATCGGGGCGAAATGTTTCCTGGATGATAACCGTTAGGGGGTTGAGGGGGGGCAATGACTACTTTTAAAAGAACCTTCAAGAAGGGGTTCGAGGGTAGCACCCCTGAGGCTAAAAATAAATTAAACATTACCTGGTAAAATGTTGTAATTCATATTCAATTTGGGTCGTTCATTAGGCAAATGATATGATGACAAAAGTTATGTTAATTTAGGATTTTTTTCCCTAGAAGGAAACCCTTGATTTATATGAGGAAATTGTATTGTGGTTGTGAATGATTATTCTGAGAGAGAGAGAGAGGAGGTTGTATGATAAAGAAGAGGAAATTATAACACATTTGTTGTAGGTTGTATCCTTTATTTTGATGGAAAATATGAAAGCAAGGATTAGTTTTTTCTCTATAGACGTAGCCCAAATTGGGTGAACCACATATATATATGCCTATCTTGTTTTATGTTTTTATGTATTTGTATTTCTAAAATATTTTATGTGTTCCATTGGTCTGTAATATATAATTTTCTAAAATATGGTATCAAAGTTGAAGGTCTATTTGGTTGATAAACTCACAAGAGAAAAGTGCTCCTAGTTCAAGTGGGACCAATGGCAGAAGATGGTAGGTTTAGGGTCGAGAGGTTTACTGGACAAAAATACCATCTGTGGAAGATGCAAATGGAAGATTATCTATATTAAAAACGTCTATACCCACCATTGAGTGGAAAATCAAAGAATTTGATGAGTATGATGGATGCAGAATGGGAGATTCTTGACAAAAAGGAACTAGGAACAATATGAATATGTTTAGCAACGTCAATGGCATTTAACATTTCAAAGGAAATGCCTACGAAAGGTTTAATGACGAAATTAGCCAAACTATAGGAAAAACTCTCGACCTAAAATAAGGTATTCCTTATGAAGTGTATATTTAATATGAATATGTCAGAGGGAGAATCCATTGTTGATCATTTAAACGAATTTAACACGGTTACCAGTCAGTTAAGTTATGCAGGGGTAAACTTTGATGATGAATTTTACCTATGTTATTTATGTGTTCATTGCAAGAAAGTTGGAATGGCTTGCCTATGGCTATTAGTGATTCCATCTCTAGATCTAGTACTTTAGATTTTGATGATGTTGTTGGTGTCGTTCTTAGCGAGGAAATATGATGGAAAAGATCCAGTGAGACATTAGGGAATGCTTTAACTATAGAGAGTAGGGGAAGAAAAATGGAAAGAGGAAGAAGCCCAGGAAATCATAGTAAGTCAAGTAAAGGCAGGTCCAAATCCAAATGAGGGATAGTGTGGTGGAAATATGGAAAGAAAGGACACTTGAAGAAAGACTACAAATATCGAAAAACAAAAGAAGGAGATGGACACCAAGTGAACAATCATGAAGCAAATGTGACACAGGGTGTGTTTCAAGATTCTTTGATATTTCATTATAAAATATTTTTGATGCTTGGGTGGTTGATTTAGGGGCTTCATTCCATGCTACACCTGATAGGAAACATTTTCATGACTATTCTCAAGGAAATTTTGGACATGTTCGTTTGGGTGATGATAAACCCTGTAAAATCATTAGAGTGGGTAAGATTTTTGTAAAGAAAAAAAATGGAAACTAATGGCTATTGAAGAAGGTAAGGCATGTTCCATATCTAAAGAAAAATATGATTTCAACAGGGCAGTTAGAAAGTGAAGGTTGTGTAACTACATTCATAGATAAAACCTATAAGGTCACTAAAGGAACCCTAGTAATAGTAAAAGGAGAAAAGGTTGGTACGTTGTATTTATGCAATGGTATTTATAATTTTGTTAATGCTTTAACCTCCACAGGATACGATACAGCATTGTGGCATCATAGGCTTGGGTACATGAGTGAGAAAGGGATGCAAATTCTTCGCTCAAGAAATTTGTTTCCAGGTTTGAAGCGTGTTGATTTGGGTTTCTGTGATAATTGTGTTTATGGAAAATAGAAGATAGTCAAATATATCAAAGTTGGGAAGAAAAAGAAGTGCGAAAAATTAGAGATTTTGCATATAGATGTATGGGTACCAACTCAGTTATCATCTCTTGGTGTCTCTCACTATTATTATATTTTTATTGATGATGCAACTAGGAAAACCTAGATTTATTGTATTTGGAATAAATCTAATGTATTTGATACTTCAAGAAATGGAAATCTTTGGTTGAGAACGAGACATGAAAGAAATTGAAGTGTCTCAGATCATATAATGGAGGTGAATACCGCAACAAAGAGTTTTATAGCTACTATTCAAAAAATGGAATTCACAGAGAGAAGACAGTACTAGGAACTCCATAGGAAAATGGTGTGTCAGAAAGGATGAATGTGACAATCATGGAGTGCACAAGGTGCATGAAATCGCATGCAGGATTTCCCTTAAAATTTTGGGTAGATGTTGTAGATATTTTTGTTTATCATATAAACAAAGGGCCTTCAATTTCTTTGTATGGTGGTAAACTACTCATTTTTAAAGACTTTTGGTTGTGAAGCCTTTTTCCACATTAATAAAGGAAATAGAACAAATCTTGAGGTAAAAAAAAGAAATGTACCTTTATTGGATATGATGTTAATGATTTTGGTTATCACTTATATGACTATGAAAATAATAAAATCATTGGGAGCAAAGATATCATATTCAATGAAAAGGTCTTGTATAAGGAGATGACGTAGGAAAAGAAACATGAAAGGGAAAACAAAGAATACGCAGTGTCTGATGGGATCACAGAAAAAGTACAGGTGCCTATAATTCATAATGATCAATAGGCACAACAACAACAACAACCACAACAACAACAAGCACCCCAAACACTTGAAATTGGTGTTAGATGATCTGTTAGGATAAGTAGACCCCTGAACAATACTCTCCTTCATTATATTATGTATTGTTGACTAATTATAGTGAACTAGAAATATATGAAGAAGAAATGCATATAGAAACTAGGAATAAGTGGGAGAAATCCATTGAATAAGATATGGTACCCTTGATGCATAACTAGAATTGGGACTTAGTCAAGTTTCCTGCAGGTAAAACAACATTGCAGAATAAATGGGTTTATAGGTTGAGGGGAAAAGATGGAGGAAAGCAAAGGAATAAGGCTAAATTGTGGTGAAGGGGTTTGAAAAAAATAAAGGTATATAATTTGATGAATTTTTTTATCTTATTGTTAAAATGACTTCAATCAAAACTATTTTAAGTCTAGTGGCAACATAAGATTTTCATCTTGAGTAGTTAGATGTAAATATAGCATTTCTCCATGGGGATTTGGAGGAAGAAATATATATGCAACAACCACAAGGGTATGAGGTCAAAGGGAAGGAGAAATTACTTTTTAGGCTGAAGAAGAGCTTGTATGGCCTAAAACAGGCTCCAAGGCAATGATATCTAAAATTTGACAAGTTTATCTCTGAAAAAAGGTTATATTAGATGTCATTCTGATCACTGTGTTTATCATAAGAAACAAAATGATGTCATCTATATTATATTGCTATTGTATGTAGATGACATGCTTGTTGAAGGCTATAACATGCATGAAATAAATGTGCTCAAGGGAAAATTGGCAACTTCATTTGCAGTGAAGAATTTGCATGATACAGAATAAATCCTTGGTATGAGAATAACTAGAGACAGGAAAAATCAGAAATTAACATTGTCTCAGAGTGAGTAGATAAGAAACGTGTTGGAAATATTTAATATGCAAAATGAAAAACCAGTTTGTACACCTTTGGCTAGCCATTTCAAACTAAGTAAGGATCTGTGTCCCAAAACCTAGGAAGAGATGGATTATATGTGTAAAGTTCCATATGCATCAGTAGTTGGAAGCTTAATGTATGCAATGGTCTATGTAAGGCCTGATATTGCATATGCATTGGGAGTTGTAAGGAAATATATGAACAATCTCGAAAAATAGCATTGAATGGCAGTGAAGTCGATTCTCAAATATTTGAGAGATACCACAAATCAAGCATTATGATCTGGTGGTTCAAACATTACTCTACAGGGATATGTTGATGCATATATGGAAGGTGATAGATATAACATGAGGAGCACCACATGGTATGTGTTTACTGTAGGTGGAACAACTGAGAGTTAGGTTTCAAAATTGCAGAACATTGTTACACTTTCAACAATAGAAGTAGGGTATGTTACTACTACAGAGGTTAGTAAAGAAATGATTTCGTTACAAAGTTTGATGGATGAGTTGGGAAAGAAGTAGGATATGAGCAGGTTATATAGTGACAACCAAAGTGCCATTCATCTTGCAAAGATCTCAACGTTTCATTCCAAGATTAAACATATACCCCTCAAGTACCATTTCATATGATCAGTGTTGGAAGATGGACAATTGAAGCTGTAAAATATACAAACTATCAAAATTTGTCAATTGTTTGAATTTACGAATTATTTTATGTCACTCTTTGACGATGCTTCACCAATGTCATAAAATATTTTGGAAGGAAATATTCTATAAAAATATTTCAAATATTCAATAAATGAATTTCATATTTCTCTATTTTCATGAATTTACTAAATTAAATCATCAAAATATCCCCTCAAATAATTGCATCCTGTAAATCCATCCATAATTTGAAATTTTGTCTTGTTTTGGAATCTTTTAAATCCATGCCTTGCTTTTCTTTCTCATGGATTTTCAAAATTGTGTGTTGTTTTCCTTCCCATGGATTCCCAAAACCATGTGTTTTATCCATGTGTTTTTTCTTTTACTTTTCCTTACACCCCTCTAAAATATTTGGATAAATATTTAACCAAATCTTATGTTCTCGTACATTTTTCATTCATAATTCATTTTCCTTCTTCATCTTTGTAAAACTATTATTGATTTTACTTACATGGTTTTGATTTTAAAAACAATTAAAATTATTTTTGATCTCAAAATAATTTAAATACTCCTTTGTCCCAACATAGAAAATAAATGAACATAAGTAACTTTTGGATTTGGTTCAATTACTTTTGTCAAATTTCATTTTTTTTAGCCTCCTTTTACTTTCATATGTAACCTCATTTCACACCTGTAAGTATCCTTTTTACGTCGATCTTGTTCACCTCAATCTTATTCTTATTTTATAAATATATCACCCAAGTTGTAGAGGAATCCAAGCTCTAACTCCAAAGAAATTCAATTAATCAAACTAAACCATATTCCTTTGTCTCAACATAGAAAATAAATGAACATAAGTGACTTTTGGCTTTGGTTCAATTCCTTTTGTCAAATTTCATTTTTGTTGAGCCTCCTTTTACTTTCATATGTAACCTCTTTTCACACCTATAAGTATCCTTTTTACCTCAATCTTGTTCACCTCGGTCTTATTCTTATTTTATAAATATATCACCCAAGCTGTAGAGGAATCCAAGCTCTAACTCCAGAGAAATTCAATTAATCAAACTAAACCATTGACCTTCCCGCCATACATCAGAAGATTCAAATCAATACAATTAATGATTTTTGGAGGGGGGAAGGTAGTAAATGGTTTATGAGGGAGAGTATGAAATTAACAAGAGGGTGATAGTTGTAAAAAGCAGTAAAACGAAAAACATCTTTTTAGACCCCCCCTCGTTAAATGTTGAAAAGGGAGGGCCCCCTAGAAATCCATCAATATCCATCGATTTATTTTTCACATATCTCAAGGGATGAAAGATTTAGGGTGATTTAATAGTTAAGTACGGGGTGGGGACACAATTTACTTTGGCTTTATGGATTTGACTTGTGAAATGACATATATAATACAATTATGAAGTGGGAATTTAATGGAAATGGTGATTTTAATGGAAACCTGGAAATGGAAAGAGATAAGGTGGAGTATAGGATAAGGTAAGATGAATATAGATAATATATGAGAAAAATATATGGGAGAATGAGTGGGAGATGAGTGTAGTTTTATTTTATAAAATATTATTTTATTTAAAATATAAACCAAAAATAATATTTAAATAATAATGATTTTATATCCAAATAAAATTAATTTAAAATTGAATAAAACTTTGATGAGGGCAATTGAAAATTGGGTATAAAAGCCACTTTTGTTTATTTCATTAGAACCTCATAAATGAGCTTGAAACTATGCATACCAAAATAAGCATGTCCAGGGCATAAATTTTGCCTAAATTTATCATCTCCTAGCATCGTCTCCAACTGGGGATGATGGCCCCCCTACGAGGCATTAAAGAATCGAAACTCTAGTGCCTAACCATTCAGTAGTCATCACGCCCCTCATTGTAGGTTTTAACCCCATACAGAAATTACCTACATATGAATTCTAAAACACATAAAATAAGTAATGCAAGAGCATAACACATAAAACACATATATACAGAGATTTTCCCCTGGATCCCAAAACCAAGACTACCAAATTGATTTTTCATTATGTTCCTTTCAATGTTATAATACATATTTATACATGCCGAAGCTGCCAATACCATGGACTGTAAGCCATCACGTCCAATACCATGGAATAAAAACCATCGCATCCAAAAACATGTGTGAAAAACATGCACAAAACCATAGGTGGGTCCACCCAACCTAACATAGGGTCCAAAACCAAATTTTTTCGAGACGCTGCCTGGACCCGATAAAGTGGGGTTACGGGTACGCCTGAAACCCCCTGTGACCCCCCCTCCTGCTACACAATCAACGCGACAAAAGGGGGCTCCGCCCCCCCTCTAACCCCACAGTTAACTATGTGGGCTAGTCATGGAAATAATATAACACAACCCAACAGTCTCCCACTTGTTGTTTTCTTTCCACAGGGGGCCACAAGAGAGCTTAGTCATTTCTCCAGCCCTGAAATGCCCATTGTCTCTCTACACCAAGAGAGCTTCTCAAAGCTCACAGATTTTGCCAATGCATCTGCAGTATTCTTCAAAGTGTCCACCTTTACCAGTAACACCTTTTTGTCTTCTATCATATCCCTCACAAAGTGATATTGAACATCAATGTGCTTTGTCTTTGAATGATATGCAGGGTTCTTTTCCAAGAAAATTGCACTTTTGTTTTCACAGTCTATCCTTATAGCTCCCTATACTAACCCCATACTTGAATGTTTTTCACAACTTGTGACCTGTTCTGAAACTCAAACCTCTGTAAAAACTAAAAATGATACTGAATACTACAAAATGTAAATTAAATGCGGAAAAATATGCTTTCCCAATAAGCTTATTTATGTATAGAAAATCCTATTCTAACAGCTGAGAACCAAATGCTTAATTTTAAGCAATGTAAACCTCCAATATAACTAATAAAAAAGTTGATCCAATACCTAGGCTCGTTGACTCTGTTTAAGAAGAATCAAAAGTAGAGCTTGTAAGGGCACTAGAAGCTTATTGTAAGCTTGATCTTCACAATAGAAACATAATCAGAACTCTATAGTGAACAATTCCTCCATATAGAAAACTATGGGATCATGAAAGACATGACTTACTGTTTGATTTTCAAAGTATTCTGCAAATTTACGGTCATGTTTCATATATGCTTTCTTTACCATCATGTAGTTTCAACTGTGAGTCATTAGATATATTCTCAAAAAAATCATCAACCACAATATAAAAATGCAACACTACCACTTCTTGTTTTGGCTGACAAAGGATCTTAAAGAAATGATTTTGAAATTGTAAATTGTGGCCCTGAATTTGAGCTTCTAAGGATTGAAAATCCTTCTTGATTTGTTCAGAAAACTCTGCTAAAAATATGGTCTTGGATTCAGAGTTACATTTGCATTCCTCTAGATAAATAGGAAAAAAATATGAGAAAGCCTCATTAATTTGATCATCATGAAAATTATCCCAGTATTCCTTGAAACCTTCAATAGTTTCCACATACCCTCTAATCTTGTTTAGAAAGAAACCTTATTAGCATGTAGTGGAGACGCCATGAGCGTTCTTCAATCTAGATTCTTTGAGAATGGAGTATTTGGATCAAGTTAAAAACTTGATTGGAGTCGCCAGGTGAATGGTTCAACCTTCTTGTGTCTAATAATTGTCCATTAGCACCAATTAGATCTAAAACTTGATACTCTTTCTTGAAGATGATGAAAGCTTGTCCCTAGTATGGTTGCCATAATGTTATCACTCTGTAATTTTCCAAGGTTGTGAGAGAAACCCAAAGGCAACCACAAAACCTATTGCAAAGCTTGGATCTAGCCCTTTTGGCCTCAGAGAGGGATCTCTCTATTATATTTAGATTTGTTGTTTTAAGATATTAGGCTAGTTATGAGTTATGAGTTTGGTTTTTTCAAATATTTGGTTGAAACTGCAAGGAAAGTACATTGGGAAATGGAGTCATAAGTCTTAGGGTGATCAAATACAAAAACGTCAAAACAAATATAACAGGGAAAGGTAGGTAGGATTTTGGATCTTTAGATAATTTGTGGAGTGAATGGGATGAAATAGATTAGATTCAATTAAATAAAGACTATACTAGGATGAATTCTATATTTAATATCAGAGTGAGAGTATAGATATTGTTGATAAGCCAGAGGAGAGTGTATTTAAAAAAATTTAGCCCTTAATCTTCTTTTAACAATAGAGACAGAAAGAACATATGGAAAATTGAAAAATAACAATTTTACAAGAGAGGAAATTCCGCCAATTCCCTGACACAAGAATCTTGGAACAAACTTTTTGTATTAATGGAAATGATCACTTCATTAAATGTACATCTTTACATCAAAGATCTGTTTTATTAACATGATTTCCCACACTTTGTACTTCAATATATGAAGTATTTATACAATTAATCAAAATATCTTTATTTAAAATATCAAGATATTTTTAAAAAATATCCTAAAAAATTGTTTACAAAAATAGTACAAAAATATAGGAGAATTAAATTGTGAAAGCTCTATGGCACTGATTTCGAGGATTTTGGTGATATTAAACTATTAAAGCTCTATGGCACTGATTTCGAGTATTTTGGTGATATTAAAGTATTAAAGCTCTATGGCACTGATTTCAAGGATTTTGGTGATGATCTTGACTAAAAAGGTTATTTCTCTACTATTGATATCTTCATGCCCTTGAAATCTAGAGTTGTTGATTTTCTTTGATTTGTCTTTAAACTTATAATTTTGTGCCTTAAAATCTGGGGTTTGTGAAGTTGTCCCTAAAAATATTCAATTGCTTGAATTTACTAATGATTTTATGTCGCCCTTTGAAAATGGTTCACCAATCTCATAAACTATTTTGGAAGGAAATATTTTCTAAATCTTTTTCAAATATTCTATAAATAAATTTCATATTTCTCTATTTTCATGAATTTACTAAAGTAAATCCTCAGGGTTTGTGAAGTTGTCCCTGAAAATATTCAATTACTTGAATTTACTAATGATTTTATGTCACCCTTTGAAAATGCTTCACCAATCTCATAAACTATTTTGGAAGGAAATATTTTCTAAATCTTTTTCAAATATTCTATAAATAAATTTCATATTTCTCTATTTTCATGAATTTACTAAAGGAAATCCTCAAAATATCTCTTCAAATAATTGCATCCCGTAAATCCATCCATTATTTGAAATTGTTTCTTGTTTTTAAATCTTTTAAATCCATGCCTTTCCTTCTCATGGATTTTCAAAACTATGTGTTTTTTTGCCTTCCATGCATTTCCAAAACCATGTGTTGTTTATCCAAACTGTTTTTACTTTGCCTTTAACCCCTATAAAATATTTGGATAAATATCCATGGATTTCCAAACCATGTGTTGTTTATCCATGTGTTTTTGTTTTTACTTTGCCTTTAACCCCTGTAAAATATTTGGATAAATATTTATCCAAATCTTCTCTTCCCATACATTTTTCATTCATAATTCATTTTCTTTCCTTGTCTGTAAAACTATTGTTGGTTTTGCTACCATGGTTTTGATTTTAAAAATAATTAAAATTATTTTCAATCTCAAAATAATTTAAATATTCCTTTGTGCCAACACACAGGAAAATAAATGAATATTCGTGACTTTTCACTTTCGTTCAATTCCTTTTGTCAAATTTCATTTTTCTTGAGCCTCCTTTTACATTCACCAATAACCTCATTTCACACCTATAAGTCTCTTTTTTACCTTGGTCTTGTTCTTCTTAGTCTTATTCTCACCTTTTGTCAACTTTCATTTTTGTTGAGCCTCCTTTTACTTTCACCTGTAACCTCATTTCACACATATAAGTCTCTTTACTACGTTGGTCTTGTTCATCTCAGTCTTATTGTCACTTAGCGCATAAACTTATTTTATAAATATATCACCTAAGTTTTAACCCAAGCTTTAGAGGAATCCATGCTCAACTCCAGAGAAATTCAATTACTCAAACATAACCATTGGTCTTCCCACCATACATCATAAGATTCAAATCAATATTCAATTACTCAAACAGAACCATTGGCCTTCCCACCATACATCATAAGATTCAAATCAATACAATTAATGGTTTTGAGAGGGGCGGGTAGGTAGTAAATGGCTTAGGAGGGGGGTGAAAAGGAGTTGTCTATAATGCGACTTTTTGGAGATTCCGGGGAGGGAATCAGGCGGAATAAATTGAGGTTAAATCTTGATTTGTTGCAGTTAAAATGGTTTTTTAACTGCATATTTGGATTCAGCACCCTGAAAAACCCTTGGACACTTTGATTGTGCAGAAACTAGCTATCAAACTTGCGATTCCAATAAATTGGAAAAACCCACTGGAAATGCTTTCAAAAAGTCGCATTATAGACAACTGCGGGTGAAAAGGCAGGCCTCGAAATCCATCAATAACCATCAATTTATTTTGCACATATCTTGAGGCATGAAAGTTAGCGTGATTTAATAGTTAAGTTCCATGTGGAGACTCAATTTACTTTGACTTTATGGATTTTACTTGTGACTTGATGTATATAATATGATTATGATGTGGGAATTTAATGGATATGGTAATTTTAATTGCAACTTGGAAATGGAAAGAGATAAGGTGGAATATAGGATAAGGTAAGATGAATATAGGTAATATATTAGGCAAATATATGAGAGAACGAGTGGGAGAGGAGTGTAGTTTTATTTTATAAAATATTATTTTATTTAAAATATAAAACCAAAATAATATTTAAATATATTGATTTTATATCCTGAATAAAATTAATTTAAACTTGAATAAAACTTTGATGAGGGCAATTCAAATTGGGTATAATAGCCAATTTTTCTTATTTTGTTAGACCATCATAAATGATCTTGAAACTTTGCATACCAAACTAAGCATGTTTGGGGCATAAATTTTGCCAAAATTTATGATGTGCTAATAGGTGGGTCCAGGGGGGTGGGTTTTCCCTATAAGGAAACCCAAAATGTATATGAGAGAATTTTATTGCTGATGTTAATGATTATTTTGAGAGAGGGAGAGGAGGCTATGTGAGAGTGAAGAGGAAATTACAGCGGACTTACTATAGGTTGTATCTCTTCATTTTACTGTATAATATAAAAGGAAGGATTAGATGTTTATTCATGGACATAACTCAAATTTGGTTAACCATGTATATTTGTTTTTCTTTGTTTTATGTGTTTCTATGTGTTTCCACAATATTTTATGTGTTCCATTTCTTTGTAATATATAATTTTCTAACGCAATGGATTATGGATTAGAATTACCTCCGACAGTGATGGCTTGTGATGTTTTCCATATCTATTTACTTAAAAAGTATGTACATGTTAATTATCTTGTTGATTGGTCTATGTTATAAGTGGAATCCACGGAAGAATTCCAACTAGAGCCAATGTGCATCCTGAATAAGAGGCATATCATACTTCGGAATGGAGTAATCAAGCAGGTTAAGGTGTAGTGGAGGAAATTTGGACCAAATAAAGCCACTTGAGAAATGACTGAATAGATGAGGGCATCGAACCCATTTTCGTTTGTTGGTTAATAAAATCTAAATATGAATGAAAATGAATGTAAATCTCTCTGTGTATAAAGCTCATAGTGAAATTTTGTGCATGATATAGAGCATGGTTGCACTTGTGTTCAGGTATAGAACACCAAAGTTGGTGTTCCTCCAATGAGGTGGGGTTTGTGAAAACTCTTTTTGCTATCCTTATTGAAATTATCCTTGTGAGTTGTAAATTAATGTAATTTTTTTGGAAATGTAAACAGAATGACTTGCAATGAGTAGTGGACATAGATACAGAGTTTTGAGTAGTACCTATTAGGGAATTAGGAGTACATGTTGTACATTAAGTCCCACCATCCTCTCACTGAGTTTAATTGCCTACTTTGTAGGCAAGGAGGTGGAGTATGGGATTATTGAGTGGAGGACAAGCCCATACCCCCTATTTCATACCTTCTGGAAGTAATTGTGAGGTCAACATGTAAGGGGCCATGAGGGGATCAGTGGAGAAAAGAGCTGATGAGAAAAGAAGAAGGGGAATTTTCATTCAGAGGATATGGATGATAACAATTATTGGAAAGAGAATAGAAGACATTCACTACAATATACAAAAAGCAAAAAACACATTGGGAATTTAATGTGGTTGATGTGGTTAGAAACATAGACCCAATTTATGGTTGTGGGTGTTTCTGTGTCAGGTTAAGTGCCCAAGGATTACTGAACAAAATCATGGGAAAACAATATAACACTAGCATAAGCATTGTAGTTGGCGCAGGAATATGCTGAGAAGTGAAGTTGAAAAAGGAATACAGACAGAGACATTGTATGTTCTATATCCTTACCGAGTTGAGTAGGTGGAAATTTAGTCTACTATGGACTCTTGGTTCAGAGGGAAAATCCTTGTGTTTTGTTTGGTATCTACGAGAATAATAGATGAATACCAGTGTGCTTTGAATTCTTGGGTGAAAAGGTGGAGAAACTAGGGTACTAAATATGAAACTAAGTGGGTGGAGATAGGTGGTCTCTATATTTCTATGTGGTCAATTTGATTGGCATCAATTTAAGTCCCTTGAGCATGTACTCCTAAGACTCTAAATCTAATATAGGGGTGGTCAACTACAAGAAATATTGGAGTGCAGTCATCCTACAATTGGGTGGAGAGTTGAAGTCCCTCCCTTAATTGTTATTCACTCAAGATAATAAGCTAAGTGTTTCATGTATACCTATTGCACTTGAATGTTGAATGTTATCGTTGTATAACAATGGATGTGTATCAACATTGTTAATGTAGGATGTGTATTCCTATGTATGTGTGTGTCAAATGGGATGTACTACATGTTTTTTTCTCAAACTATGACAACATTGTAGCTTCCTAGAATGGATAATATATATTTATTATTTCATAATCATTTGCATGACTTGTGTTTATTGTTAAGAATCTAGTCAGACTACTATGGCATCTAAAATTCCATTATTGTTTGTCATATGCACTAAGAAAAATCTATGATTGAAAATTAAATATGTTTGGATTCTTGTTAAGGAATGTTCGTATGATCCTAGTCATATTCACATCATGGGGAATAAAGGCCAGACTTCACAAGATAGAAAGTCCTTCCATTACTTGACAGAGATTTTTCCCATTCACTTTGTGCCTAATCTAGTTGGGGGACTACTCCATGTCCTAGCATGATGGTGCTAGGTGTGATGACATGGAATCTCTATAGGAGGGTTCCATAGTGATTCCTATAAATTTATTATAATGATGATGATCCAAGGGATAAAAAATATGCTCAAATTCTCTCGAAACTAGTGTTGAATCATAAATCTAGTCATTTTCATTCCAGCGACACTAGAATTTCCTCAATTCGACATTGCATGAGAAAGTTATGACCTTTTGAAGTTTTTGGAAAATAACTAAAAAATTAATTTTCAAAGTTGACTGGGTAGGGTGTACGATGATGTCGCACTGACATCAGCAGGGTGACTATGTAATATGTTGGTCAGATAGGCCAATCTTGTGTTAAATAACATGATCATACATGGACAATTGGTGGTTTTCTATTGGTTGGTGAAGTTTTGTTTTGGCCAATATGAAGGGGACACATGGCCCTATGAGAGGGTGCCACATGGGCCTCGAAGTTCATGTAAAATTTGTTGGGTGATTGAACAAACTTTGTAGGGTTCAACCCGACGACCTCTGACAACATAGTGCAACACTTCACTGACAAAATGTGTAGTTATTCTTGTTATATAACATGGGCCAAATATATTTAAATTGCAATTGTTGGTAGTTTGGGGGTTGGCGGGGGGTGTGGCGGGCCATTGTGCTTGCCCAACCAGCCCAACCCGAAGTCATGTGAATGCAATGTGACTGTGTGTCATGCCGAGGTGGAAGGGGCAAGGAGTTGGTCTTGACTCTAGCCCCATTAAATATTATGTAATATTTGGCTTTTATCACAGGAGGTGCAGGGCATGTGGCACCTTGCCCGCGCCCTAGCCCACTGTCATATAATGATAATGTGGCTTAGAGTAGAGGGTGGACAGGAGCATGGCCTCTAGTCCATGTATTGGTCATATTATATACCATATGACCGAACTAAGGGGCAGAGAAACAAGAGCATGACTCTATTGGTACGCTTAATGACCTCACAATTCGCACATTTATTGGTGTATTTGTCACTGAACCCGCACCATTTTGTTGCTCTGCAAGGCCGCCAAAGGCAGAATTCATTGCCAATTTTGACAAAGGTTCAATTTTGTAGGTTAATTAGTAGGGAAATGAAGAAGGAGGACTAACTTAGCCATTTTCAGCCTTTTTGAGCCCATGAAGAGCCTACACGAGGGTTTTTGGGTGTTCTGGACATAATCATAGTATTATTTTTTCAATTTGAGCATTGTATGTTTATATAATTAATATTTTGAGCATATAATATAAAGTTCCAACATTGGAAGTTGGACCCAGAGACGTAGGCTAGGAGGGGTGAACTCCTCATCAAATTATTGTTTTGTGATGCTGTATGTTTTCTATATTTTACTGTCAAAATTTGTAAAACCTAACTAAGTTTAATAAATTTGTTCTCTTTTGAAATTTTGATCCATTTCCCACAAGACATAAAGTAGCTTTCAAAATTTTACAAGAAACCTTTAATTTTAAATTTTAAGTGATTTCTATGATATGTCAGAGATGGTGAAAGTGTTGTACGATGAGAGGATAGAAAGGATGCAAGGAGAAAGTTCTTAAAAAAAAAGGTAATGGTGGTGATAGGAGCAAGCCTCCACCTCCACCTCCTCCTTCACCTCCATCCTCACCTCCTTCAACACCTAGACATGCTCCTCCTAGATCTTGAAAAGGACATGCTAAGTCTCCTTTGCTTAAGATTGACATCAAGTTTGAATTCCTATGTATAATGGGGAAGTAAATGTTTCAAAGTTGGATAATTGAGTTCATGAAATTGAAGTCTATTGTAGGATTCAAAATACCAATGATGATGTTACTCAGACCCAACTTTCTTCTCTTCGTTTGGAAAGTACATCTCTCATCCAGGGGGGGCCAAAACTTAATAAGATTTGAAGAAAAGTGGTAAAATTATCAGTTATTGGAATGATTTTATAGCCGTATTATGAAGGAAATTTTATCTACTATCTTATATGAAAAAAACAATTATGGATTAGAAAAAATTTAGACAAGTTAAGGTCAAAGTATCCAAAGTTACACACAAGAATTTAGAAGAAGAACTTTAATCATGGGTGTTGATTTGTCTTCACAAGACACTCTCCTTAAATATATAGGCGGATTACAAAGTTATTTGAGACATACTATACTTCTATTTAATACCACCAATCTAGATGAAGTATGCATTTAGGAAACTTATTTAGAATCAAGAGGCAAGAATGTTCCTTAAGGGACTAGTAAGAAACCTTCCAAATCTAGAGACAAAGGAAAGGGGAAGTTTAAAGGAAAAGGAAAAAAGAATGCGACAATCAAGAAAGAGGGAGAGAAAATTACCTATAAACATTGTTCAAAAGAAGGCCATGATGAAGACCATTTTTGGAAATTACATCCATAAATGAGACGAAATAAGTTTAATAACAAGGGGGAACAAAATATTGTTACTACAACTGAACAAGATCTAGGATTTGATTCAAGTGATGAAACCGAAATCACAACCATGCAAATAAAATGTAAAGCTTCTAATGCAAGTACTAGTTCCTCTAGTAAGCCTATTGAGTCTCAAAGTGATAAAGAAATGATATGGACTTATGCAAGAATGCAACAAAATATAGATACACACATAAGCACATAGATGCAATATAAAGAAAACTTCACTTCATTAATATCAAAGAACTGAAATATGCTTACATACAGAAATGGAAATAAACTAGCTTAGGCGATGGTAGCTTATCTCTGAGAAGAGATTTGGTGACTACATGCCTCTAAATGTTCTTACAATGATGCTCAAAGGCATATTTATTGTTGAGAAACAATATAAAACCCTAAACATCCAAAAACATAATCCTAGGACATGAAGCGCAAAAACTGTGAGCCCCGTTTGGGTAAATTGGTGCATCAACTTCCCGGGGTCATAATTTTGTCATACTATCTCCATTTGGCTATCATAATACCTCATTTCAAAGATCTCAAAGAGGATGCTAATTAAAAATTTTAGATTATTTTGGGACTTTTTTGGTCTCTCGGTTTTCCCTAAAAGTTTCTTTTACTCCCTCAAAATGGTTCTGGAAGTTTAGTACCCAAAAAACTGTCAAAAATATAAAGTTGTGCTACATTTAAGGAAACTGAAAAGAAAAAATATTGGGCGTCCAATTGGAGTATGCAGGTGGCCACCAATATCCACCTGGATCAGTCCTCCCTCCTTAGTAAGCAATGGTCCCCATTATGTTGAGTGACACTATGAGATGGGGAAAATTTGTTGAACTTGGTCCCTAGTGAGCCACTTTCCTTGGTGCAAGAGTTGGCCAGCTTTGAGAACCCGATATAGTTGGATCTTATACTGGCGAGTGTTCGTGATATGCATGTCCATGATCCAATCAGTTGTGGGTTTATTTTTTCTAGTTTGATTTGTTCTATAATGTCTGATGTGTCCAGTGATGCTGGAAAGTATGGTCAAAGGTAATCCACATTGAATAGTGGGTGCAGGCCAAGGAATGGTGGACTGCTGAGCTTGAAAGAAATGTCCCCTACAACCTTAGTGATGGTTTAAGGCCTATATCGAAGTGGGAGAATCTTGTAGTGGGGCCCAGTGAGGCGCTCCTTTTGAAAATGTAACCAAACTTTGTCACCGACTTGGAACTTATGTGGCACTCGATGTTAATCATGACGTTGCTTGTATTTACCATTGACTCTGTGTAATATGTCATGGACCTGTTGGTAGATGTGTTGAATGCACTCAATGAAGTTGTTAGCCCTATTAGCTTCGGACTAGAAATGAGACAAATATACCTCAGTAGCTACAAATGGTATGGTCACTTGAAAGGGACATAATGGCTAGAGTCCCAATCCCACCTGAAAGGGGCTATGGCCAATTGAGCTGTGGAGAGCTCTATTGTAGCTATGTTGGACATAGGGGAGGCTATCATCCCATGTGCCTAGATGACTCGAGTTGTACCTACGTAGAGTGTGTACGATAATCCTATTGAGGACCTCTATTTGGCCATCAGTTTAGGAGTGCAAAGTCATGGAACTAATGAGGTTGGTATCCAGCATCGACCATAGACTTGACCAAAATGTACTTAGGAACTTTTTGTCTCGATATGAGATAATGGAAATGGGATCCCAAAGTGTACCTACACTCATTTTAACAAGAGATTAGTAGTGAATTTTGTTTTGATACTCTTCTTGCAGGCTGCCAGAATGGCCATATTAGAGAATCTGTCGACGAAGACGAAAACATAGTCATTACCATGCTTAGTAAAATGAAGCCCCGACATGTGATTGATGGGGATGGATTCCCAAGGTCTACTATGAGTAGGAAAAGGAGCGTATAAGCCTTTCTTCTTGATGGTTGGTCTGACAATGGCGCAGGAAGTGCAGGATCTGATGTACTTCCCAACATATTGTTGAAGGTTCGACCAATAAAAATACTTCTACAACACTATCAATATTTTCTCTACCTCTAAATTTCGAGTGACCAAACTATAGTACGCCTCCAAAATCATCTTCTCATGCTCATTTGAAGGAACACAAAGGTGTCTGAGGTGGCATAACAATACATCATGAAGGTGAAAATTTGGAACTTTCTTTCCTTCCAGGAGCGTCTGGTATGTGTTACCCAATTCTAGATTGCTCTTGCAAAGATGTAGCCACCCCATAGTCTCATGCCCACAAGAGTCGAGTGTAACAACCCTGGTGAAATTCCATGTAATAAAAGTAAATAAAGGAAAAATAATAACCAAAGATGATGGGACACTTATTCCGAGCTAAATTTCGTGAAAAATCCTAGTGATGGGGATCACTTGTGATTATTTATGGCTAAGGAAATTAGCTAAGGAAATGGCTAAGGCTTTGGAAAGGAAAAATGGAGTTTTTGGCAAAATTATTTATGAAAATAATGGAAATTAGGAGAAAAGGGAGGTGAAAGGTCATAGGTTTCATGTGAGGAGGAAAATGAAGAAAATAGAGGCCTCATTCTTAATAATGGTTCTGAGGATTAGTTTGTAACCTTTTGTTAGTTTCATTTTAGAGATATCTCATTATTTTATCTCTCTCTCTCATACTCTTGGAGACTTAGAATTTTCATGGAGCACTCTTGGTGGGTGTGGCATACTTGGATTTTTGGAGCAAGAAAGCAAAGGAACAACAGGAAAGTGCAAGAGAGCATCGAGATCAATAGCTACATCAGATTTTCTTGCAGGTACCAAGTTTCATGTATGTTTCCTTCACTAGTTCTAGGATGCATTTGGTTTCTTGCTTGTGATTTGTCATTGGCATGGAGGATTTCATGGATTGGAAGTGGATTGCCTAACCTTACCATTTCCTGGCTAGCCATGGTGATTGTGGGTTTAATTTCATTGTTTGTTTTTTGTTGGTTCTCATGTTTCCTTAGTTTGGGTTGAGTTATTAGTTATTATAAGCCCTGGTTGGAAAAACACAATGGAAGCCCTATAAAAACTTGGGTTTAGTTACTAGTCTTAGAAGCGTTGGTTGGAAAAATTATCTAGAAGCCCTTGGTGGGTTGAGTTACTAGTCTTGGAAACCTTGGTTGGAAAAATTCTCTAGAATCTTGATGACAACTATGGGTTGAGTTACTAGTCCTGGAAGCCTTGGTTGGAACAAACATTTTGGAAGCCCTGGAAGGCTTGGATGGAGACCAATCTAATGATGGTTTCATGATGTCTGATTATAAGGTGGAATCACTGTTTGATGGTTTTAGGTGGATGGCCTCTTCAAGCCCTAGTTGGGTTTTGATTGATGTGTCCTATGAGATCCCACATTCATGCTTGGAATATGGAATAGGGGTGAATGGATGAAGAGAGATTTGGTTCAACCACTCTACAAACGAGTGGAATGTGGAAGTCTCATCGCGGGTTTGGATTTTGAACCATTAATGAAAGTTTAGTTATACTTGTATTTATATGAGAATTTTGTTGGATTATATGTAGTCTATACGACTATACTTTCGTGAGTATTTATGTTGCTATTATGTTGGTTATGTATCAGTTTTATGACAGTAGCCATGTGTGTCTCTCATCATGTTTTTACTTGTAATTGAATGATAAATGTATCTTTGACCTAATGGATGGAATGGTAGTTGATATGTTGAGACATGAATAGTTCTTAACAATTCTTAGCTAAGTATGAGACCCATATGCTCAGAACTGTTAATTACACCTGTAGATTACACATTTGCAATATGACGAAATGTTGTCATGGCTAGTAGGGGTCTAGTTAAAGTCTTGAACAAGTGATTTATTTAGTACTTACATATCAATGTTATTTTTCTGATTTGAAGAGATGGTTCAATTATGGGCTTTGGGCCTAAAAAAGTGGCTCAAATCTCGTAGTCACTGGCATAGCACTGATAGTTTGGTGTTATGAAACTAGCTCACAAAAACATAAAAAAATAAATATCAAAACGTTAGAAATTAGCCTCTTAGAGGGGGAAACCTCCTTTACATTACATAAGTGAACAATTCTTGGTTGATACAAATGACAAAACCTCCTTTCTATATATAGGAGTCTAAGGGGTCACAATATAATCAAGGTCGACATAACAATAATAATATAAGGGCACAAAAATAACAATAATGGGCTTCTACTGGGCACAACAATAACAATATGGGGACAATAGGGGCACAACAATAATGGTAAGGGATACAATGACAATAGTAATAGGGGAATCACTAGTATTATAGGGACCTAACATGCCCCTCTCCTTCAAAAAATTATTGTCCTCAATGCTTGAGTAGTTCTGGATGCTTCTATATAAAATTCTCATCCTCCCATGTGGAATCTTTTGCGGTTAAGTTCTTCCACTTGATAAGATACTCTGAAATGTTGTTTGAACTGGGAGTTTGTCACCAATAACCTTCTTTAAGCATGAAATATGGAAAACCGGGAGCACTCGGGAAGCTGCAGGAAGCTCCAATTTGTATGCCATAGTACCAATTGTTCGCAACACCTTGTACAAATCATAATACTTTGGTGATAATTTATTATCCTTCTTAGCTTGCTTGAGAGGCATTTGTTTATATGGTTGTAGCCGTATGAATACCCAATCACCTATATCAAAACTTCTTTCATTGCAATGTTGATCTGCCTGTTGTTTCATTCTATATTATGCCAGATTTAGGTTATCCATTAAGAGTTGGATAACTTGTTGTTGATGCTCGATGTGATCTTCCAATGCTTTAACCTTAGAATTTTCTGTTAAGTATGATGTGATGCATGGTGGGTGATATCCATAAAATGCCATAAATGGGGTCATTTTTGCAACATTATGGAAGGAAGTTTTATACTAACATTCATCCAAAGGCAACCATTTGACCCATTGTGTATGTTTATCAGATACAAAGCAACAAAGATATACTTCCAAACATTTTTTTACTATCTTAGTTTTTCCATCAAATTGAGGATGATAAGATGAGCTATGAGCTAACTGAGTACCAAGACAAGAAAATAATTATGTCCAAAAATTTCGAGTGAAAATGGGATCTCTATTGCATACAATAATCTTTGGGTTTCCATGTTGCTTTTGAATTGTTTCCATAAATGCAGTAGAAATTGTACTGGATTTAAATGGATGAGATAATGCACAAAAGTGTGCATACTTGGTAACTTTGTCAACCACCACCATGATGACACTCTTTCCTTCGGACTTGGGTAAACCTGTAATGAAATCCATTGAAACCTCCTCCTAACGTTCACTTGGAATGGATAAATGTTGTAATAGACATCGGGTCTTAATTTTTTCAAATTTATTTTGTTGGCAAACCAAACATTCCGTTACAAGCTTTTGAATATCCGATTTAAGGCCATCCCAAAAAAACTTCTTAACCCTATGGTAAGTTTTTAAAAATCTCGAGTTCCCTCGTAAGGGAGAGGTGTGCAATTCCATAAAAATATTTTGTCTGAGTTGGGAATTCTGACATAGGTATAAGCGATATTTGTACTGTAATGAATCATTTTTCTAGAAAAATGTATCCGATGTACTGGGATCATTTTGTACCTTTTTAATGAGTTATCACACTTCTTCATCATTATTCCACTGATCCCTTACTTCATTTATCCAATCTAGTTGGATAATAGAAATGGCACAAAGCAATGCTTTCACATCCTCATCCTTTCTTGAGAGTGCATCTTCCACAACATTTTGATTCCCTTTTCTATATATGATTTCAAAGTCATAACCTAACATCTTTGTGACCAACTTTTGTTTCTCTTATGAAGGTAATGTTTGTTCTAAAAAGTATTTTAGACTATCATGATCCATCTTTACCTTGAAGTGTCTTCCCATTAGGTAGGGTCGTCATTTCTTAAGTGCATGTATTATTGCCAACATTTCCTTCTCATAAATAGCTTTGTGTAAATACTTTCATTTGATTGGATGACTTTTGAAAGAAATGGGTCTTTCTTCTTCCATTAAAACAACACCAATTCCATTTCCTGAGGCATCACATTCCACAATAAAGGGTTTTGTGAAGTCCAACATAGCTAAGACTGGTGCTTGGCACATTGCCTCTTTAAGATGTTAAAAGGCCTTTGTTGCTTCTGGAGTCCATAAAAATGCATCTTTCTTCAATAATGTTGTTAGCGGTGCTACTATTCTCCGATAATTCTTAACAAACTTGCGATAATGCCCTGTCAACCCGAGAAATCCTCGCAAACTCTTTATGGATGTGGGGATTTTCAATTCCTTAATGGCTTTAATTTTTCTAGGTTCTACCTTAACACCTTCACAAGATACAATATGACCCAGATATTCCACCTCTTGTACTCCAAAGAAACATTTGGAGCTTTTTGCATATAATTATTTCTCCTCCAATAGTTTGAGCACCCTATCAACATGTTGAACATGATCCTTCCAAGACTTGTTATAGATTAGTATATCATCAAAAAATACTAACACAAATTTTCTAAGCAAGGGTTTGAAAATGGAATTCATCAAACCTTGAAATGTATAAGGTGCATTGGTAAGGCCAAAAGGCATGACCAAAAACTCGTAATGACCTTCATGAGTTCTAAATGTTGTTTTTGGAATGTATTCAACCTTCATTCTGATTTGATGACATCCTAAAAGAAGATCCAACTTGCTGAAGTAAATTGATCCAATAGTTCATCAATGACAGGAACGGGAAATTTATTTTTAATAGTGAGCTTGTTGAACTCCCTATAATCTGAAAACATGCACTGTGATCCATCCTTCTTGTGCACCAATACTACTGGAGCAGAGAAAGAACTTTGACTAGGTTGAATTATACTAGCCTCTAGCATTTCTGCGACCATATGTTCAATTTCACTCTTTTGGAGACTTTTGCATATAATTGTTTCTCCACCAATAGTTTGAGCACCCTGTCAACATGTTGAACATGATCTTCTAAGACTTGCTATAGATTAGTATATCATCAAAAAGTACTAACACAAATTTTCTAAGGAAGGGTTTGAAAATGGAATTCATCAAACCTTGAAATGTAGAAGGTGCATTGGTAAGGCCAAAAGGCATGACCAAAAATTCGTAATGACCTTCATGAGTTCTAAATGTTTTTTTCAGAATGTCTTTAGCCTTCATGCTAATTTGATGATATCTTGAACGAAGATCCAACTTGGTGAAGTAAATTCATCCAATAGTTCATCAATGACAAGAATTGGGAATTTATCTTTAATAGTGAGCTTGCTGAGCTCCCTATAATCTGGGAACGTGCGCCATGATCCATCCTTCTTGTGCACCAATACTACTAGAGCAAAGAAAGAAATTTGACTAGGTTGAATTATACTAGCCTCTAGCATTTCTGCAACCATATGTTCAATTTCACTCTTTTGGGCATAGGGATATCTGTAAGGCCTGATGTTTGGAGGAACACTTCCTAGAATCAAATGAGTAGCATGATCATGATCACGAATAGGTGGGAGACCTTTGGGAGTCTCAAATACCTTGGAATGATTGTCCAAGAATTTTTGGATATCTAGAGAAATAGTTGATTTCGATGTGGGAACCTCCAGCGAACATAATTGTGCAATTACACCTCATTTTTCCTTCTTTAGAAGCTTTGTCATTCCATTAGAGCTTATTATCTTTCTTGGTTTCCCTATGATACCTCTTAATTCTACTTCCTTTCCTTCCAAACAAAATTTCATGAAAAGTTCTTGAAAATTAAAAGCCATTGTACCCAAGGGTTGTAGCCATTGGATTCCTAGTACAACATTAACAAGACCCATTGGAATGGAAAGCATTGGGATATTCAATACATATTTTCCCATGGATAGCTTGATATTATGGCACTTTCCAGAGAAATTTATGGTTCCTCCACTTGCAACCATCACTTGCCACTTTGTTGCTGGATATAGGAAGCAATTCAATTCCTTGGCTATCTTACAATGAATAAAATTATGGGTACTGCCTAAATCAATCAACACTATTACCTTTTTCTTCTTGATATGCCCTTATATATTCATAGTTTTAGGAGTGGTAATTATGGCCAATGCATTACAAGATATGGTCCGATTCATTTCTTCTTTATCTAGGTTTTGTTCCCGGGATATATCCTATTCTTTTGACGTTTCTTGTTCATTTTCTCACTCCTCTTCACAATATATGTAAAATAATTTCTTCTCAGCACACTTATGACCTTCAGTGTATTTTCTATCACAACTATAAAAAAATCCTTTTTTCTCTTTTTTCTTCCAATTGTTGGGGTGTCAACCTTGTAGGTTGTGGAAGGCTATGGGAAACATCACTTCCATCCTTATAGTTGTGAGTGGTAGGCTTCCTCGTTGCCATAATTTTTCTTTCCATTTTTCTTGCCAACCTGAATACCTTCTCCAATGAGTCAGGTTCTAAAAGACAAACCTCATGTTGGAATTTATCCTTTAAAGTCCCTACGAAGACATCAATCCTCTGTTCCTCTGGAATATCTTTTACCCTTATATTAAATTTTTGGAATTCCTCAATGTGCTCCATCATTGAAACCTTATGTTTGAGGTTTATCAATTAGCTAAAAAAAGTGTTTATTTTTGTATCCTCATAATGTGCTATTATTTCTTCCATAAATATTGCCCAAGTGACAATTTGTATATGAGAGTAATGCCATTGATACCATATAAACTGATTTAGTTCCAAATATAAAGTTGCAATGCATACCTTTTGTATGTTTTGCACATTATGGAGATCCAAATATTGCTCCATCTATGGTATCCATGTTACGGGATACTTTCCATCAAACTTTCTCATATCGATCTTTGGAACATGGTGGGTCTTCAATCCAACATTAGAATCTATGAAATCATGATTAAGATTTATTTTGTTCTCACCATGAGTTTCCTTTACTACCCTTTCACCATTAGTAAGTGTTTCTTGTAGCAAATTAGTCAAGTTTATATTCAAATCATCCATATTAGTGTCCATGTCATTCATCTTAGCTTCCATGCTATCCTTCTTAACTTGCACGCAATTCATATTATCTTCCATGTCTTTATTTAAACCATCAATATTAGTTATTACTGTCCATGTCATTCATCTTAGCTTCCATGCTATCCTTCTTAAATTGCACACCATTCATATTATCCTCCATGTCTTTCTTTAAACCATCATTATTAGCTTATGTTACCTTTTATGAGAGTGAAATTTGTTGCACTTGGTCTCATAATTTTGAAATATCATGTTGCATTTATTCCTCTTATTCGTAGCTCATGCTAGATATTTCATGTTGCTTACTAGGTGTTTCCATTTTCTATCTTCAGGGCATCAATTAATGATAATTATGTTTCACCATGCCCTTTGAACTTCAACCTAAATTTTCAACCCAAACTTATTCAAAATTTTAAAAAGACTACACAAGTTTTTCTTGCTTTGTGAAAGCTTGATATTGAATCTGATGTATCTCTGTAATTGTGGATCTCCAAGGTCTAAATTTTTTTTTCGTGGTAGCCCTCTGATTCCTCTTTCCAATGCCACTAGTTTGATCAAAATTGGATTCTCGAAGAAAGCATTATGTCCAATCTCCCAAAATAACCAAATTATATAATGTTTTAGTAGAGCGAACTTGTACGACGTACAGAAAAGTACAACCCGTCCTTTTTCTGTAACTTCTTACACAATTTCAATATGATACTCAGAGATAAAGTTATGATGATTTTAGCAAGGTCACCTATTTGGAATGTAATTCAGGAGTGTGAAAAAACCATAACCTCCTTAGATCATATCTCTGAAAATATAGCGAGACAAGACCTGCAATTTTGACCCCAGATGCAGTACAATTTTGGCTCAAATGCTTTTTTTTAGCTTCTTAAATGTCGCATAAACAAAGTTATAGTGAAGATTCCACAATGACCTGTTTGGAGTAGCGAAACCCTAGAATTCAAATCTCTAATACCAAATGTTATGAAACCAGCTCACAAAAACATAGAAAAGAAAGATCAATGCCTTAGAAATCAGCCTCTTTGAGGGGGAAACCTCTTTTGCATTACAAAAATGAACAATTCTTGGATGATACAAATGACAAAACCTTATTTATATATATAGGAGTCTAAGGGGTCACAATATAATCAAGGCCAAAATAACAATAATAATATAAGGGCACAACAATAACAATATTGGGCTTCTATGGGGCACAATAATAACAATATGGGGACAATAGGGGCACAAAAATAAAAATAAGGGCTAAAATGATAGTAGTAATGGGGGAATCACTAGTATTATAGGGACCTAACATTTGGTCTCTGGCCGCTGGCAGGCAAGCCTATGGGAGAGACTTTGGGTTTCTGGTGGCACTCATGCCTATAACATGGGAGCGACTAAGGCTTAAGCTATCCAAAAGTTCAGTGGGACCCTAAGGTAAGTTGTCTAAAGTATCGGATTGGTTCTTGATGGTCCTGTAGCTGATGATTAATTTATGTATGGTGTGTTTTGATTGATTCCACTTCCTTAATGTGACTTAGGATGTTGAATCATATCATAGTGGCCTCTTGTCACATGTTTACCCCAGCTGGACGGTTGCTTGGGTAGATCTAGGAGGAGGGTGTTACAGAGTGGTATCGAAGCATGGTTCACCCCTCAAACTGAATGGGCTATGTGTTGGTCATTCATGCACGTGATTTGTATGTGTTTCTCTTACACTTACATTCCATGTGCTTGTTTCATTTGCATGATGTTGTTCATGGTTGTAGTGATGTTGTCATGTGAAAATTGAGGTTGTTGTGGTGAAATGTAGTGTCATGAGTCTATGACTAGTTACATGTTGAGTTATGTCACCTACATGTACTGTTGTAGTATTTTTGGTTGCAATCTTCCTTGATTGGTTACATTCTTGTATGCTTGGTTTCATGTATCATTCTTGCAAGTTTTATTTCAAGTATTGTTCATTCATGCTTGATCATATGTGTTTATGCATATGTGTGGATGGTTATGCATCATTTATGCATGTTCATGGTTGCATGTGGTCAAGTGTATATTTATGTAATGATGGTGCTTGTCATGCATGATGTCGTGGTGTGTGTGGTGGTTGAGGTCATGCATTGATGATTGGACCCTAGTTAGAATGGAAGTTTCATGGCCATATGCTTATGTTTTATGTTTCTATAAGTTGTCATGATTATGTTATACATGTATCACATTGATTTGTTGATCTTGTAGACAAGGTATCCTCTCTGAGCTATACTATGGCACATTGGTTTATTGTGATTTGGTTTAGCATACATCATACACATTATAGGAAGAAATATCAAATGGCTAGCAAGATGGTTGACTATAAAGACTCTCCCTATGAATTCATAGAGAAGTATGGTGTTGGGAACCATTTCGATTTGGAAGTTACATTGAGAAGCTTAACGAAAGAGATAAGGAGTTGTAAGGAAGATAATGACAAAAGAATAAGGGTACAAGAGAAACAAGTAGAGGTAAATGCAGTAATACTTCTGAGTATGTCATATTTGCAGCGATAGGGACCACGTCGGATCAGCTATAAGAAGGATAGAGCTAATGGGGCATATGGTAATTAATCGCATGGTGTTCATAGATCAGATAGAGATGACACAATCATATATGGAATATGGTTGGACACTCTATATAAGAGAAGGGATAGACACAAGCATGATTCTAGTTATGATTCAGATAAGCATCATGATCGTCTTTGAGATCATCCTTACAAGAGAAGTGATACAGGATATTTTTCGGATGAGTTTAAGAAATAGAAGCCACCAACATTTAATGAGATAAAGAAAACACAGGATCCAAAGGTGTGGTTTCTTGGCATGTGGAAATTATTTAGGTTGCATGACTAATCAGAGAACATGAAAGCTAGAGTGGCTACATTCAGTCTCAACGGTAAAGAAAACATTTGGTGGGAAGACGTGAATAATTTTAGATGTATTCCTGAGGAGGATTTTATATAGAGCGAGTTTGAGTGGATATTCAATAAAAAGTACTTGTCAGAGAGATACTCTGATGACAGAGAAAAAGAATTTTATGAGATAAAAATGGGTTCCATGACAAATGATGAGAACTAGCAAGTTCTTGGAGTTACTGAGGTATGTGACATATATCATAGAGGAAAAGGAAAATATTCAAAGGTTCATTAGTGGGTTACCAATTGCATTTAAAGATAGAATTGAGTTCGATGAGCCTAGATCATTAGAGGAGGCCATTCATAAGCTAACGCATTACTATGAACAATCAAAGTAAAAAATTGAGACTAAACCAAACTAGAGAGGTAGTGAAAATAACAAACAAAAATGGGATAGAAAGTGAGAAAGGGCTCTAGATACAGGTAACAAGGAAAATGTCACATGAACTAATAAGTTAAATGCATTAGATAGAGGACAGGGATTCCGATCAAAAGAACAAAACAAGAAGACAAGCTGGAAGCCTATAGAGTGTTGGATTTGTGGCAAGGATCATTGTAGGAGAGATTGTCCACAAAATCATGGTATTAGACCCCAAATATACAGTGCCTAGGAGGCACATACTGTAGGGGATGTTGGCAAGAGTATTCCACATATCTATGAAGCATTGGGTAACAAACAAGTGGAGAATCAGGAATCTATAATTGAGATGGATAGTTGCTTTATGTTCAAGTTATCTCTATTTTGATTGACCCTGGATCTAATTATAACTATGTTAATCCTAACTTGGTGGATAAGTGTGGCTTGAGTAAGGAATTGCATGAAGAGCCTTGGTTAGTGCAGTTGGCTACAGGTACAAAGAAACAAGTTCATCATTGGGTAAGATCTTGTGCATTTGACTTGAATGGTATTCCTACCACAACACATTTGAATGTCTTACGATTGGGTTAATAGAGTATGTTGTTGGGAATGGACTAGTTGTATCTTCATAGATCCAAGTTAAACTATTATGAAAAAGTTATTGATTGTGTCAATGACAATGGGGAACCAAGATTCTTACAGGGTAAGAAGAAAGCTACATCAGTTAGGATGGTCACAACTATGCAGGAAAAGCATAGTCCTAGGAAAGGGTGCTGTTAGGTTCCCATACCAATAGGTTTCATCTTTCATGATTGACAGTGGAAGGGCCAAATATGTTCATCATTGCACGCTGCAAAGGTTCCATATTTTGTGTACATGCTATGAAAATTAAAAAATGAAAAGAGGGTATGCCTTAAAAGAATAATCAAAAGGCAAGAAAATAAAATGGTCAAAAGAAAATTGAAAATGAACCCCAAACTAAAGACCAGGAAAGTGGCCAGTCAAAATGCCACTGCTATCTTTTGGCAGTATCCCACTCTACAAATACTGTTGCTAACCATACTGGATGGATGGCCCAATAGTCCAATCTGGATGATGCCATGTTTAAATTGCTTATTACATAATAGAGAATGTTTCCTGTCCAAACACCTCAAGCTTGGCAGATGACTAGCTAGGTAGAGAAATGGAGGAGCCCAACTGCTTAATCTGGGTCCTTGGAAGAAATAAGGGTAGATTTAGATAGAAGGACAGTCAAAAGAAAAAGAGAACAATCAGAGTCTACTAATTCAAGTGCACCCACTTCAAGTGAAGAAAAAATGTTAGGATTACTAGGATGGGTAAGTAGTGCAAGGTTGCAGAAAGGAAGGGCCATCACCAATTGGCTTATCAAGTACAAAGACTCATTCCATTCATGGTATTGGCATCATAGCAGAGGTTTGAGGACATAACATTGGAAGCATGTCTAATTTCCCCTATTTTCCCCCAAACATCATTTACTAACATCCCCAAGGACCTTGAGATCTGCTCAAGTGTCCTGTTCTACTTCAGTTCATGACAGAGTACCAGGTCAAACTATGAAGTTCAATCAAGGAAAAGAAGCCACATTTTTTGTGTAAAAAACCTTGATTCTCAATTCCCTCATCCTCCATTCCTAAGTTTTACTTCTTAAAACTTAGTCTTTCCCCCTATACACTCATATCACAATGTCATATTAACAACTAATGTATTATCTAACTCCCTAAGTTCCCCCCCTTCCATAATTCTATAAATAACTATGTGAAAATTCCCAAAAAATCTATATAAATACCCTCCCCCTAGCACTATAGCTATATAGCCCTCTCTTGGGGAATATTAACCCATCAGGGGTTAGTATTAACCCTCTTTGACCCTAAACTATGGGTTTTCAATCAGAACTTTGGCTAAAAACCAAAAATCCATGGTCCCCGCCCTCATTAACCCTTCCTACCCCTTTTCTGCCCTAAATAAATTTGCTATAATGTTTTTTCAAATACAAACATTTATAAATGGCGCAAATAAACTAAAAACCAAAATCCTAATGTTAAAAACCCACCCCCGCGCTTGATTTATTAAAATAATTGTTTAAGTTGGCGGGTCCTCGCAACAATAAACAGGGGTCACATCGCGATTGCCGCCAGCTGTTCGATAGCCGGCCCACTAATCCAATGGTGGGCGGTCAATCTTGCCCGAGAGTTGCCCGACCTTTTGCGTCCGGGGGATTGGCGGTTTCCCCGCCGTCCCCCCGCCACGCGTCGGCCTCCCGCACTGTTCGGAGCCCCCCACCCTTATACCACTTACCGCCCATGGGGCCTCCGGGGAAACCGCTTACCACCCATCCCCCCTCGCTGACGTGATACCCCCGTCAGCGTGACGTCACCTCACCTTTCCGCCACCACGCCTCCACGTCACCTCCACATCGTCTGTCCACCCGCCTACCCTACCACCGTGTCACCGCCACCTGGCCACCCACGTCAGCTGCCACGTCACCCTGCCATACCCGGACCCATGATGATGTCAGCATGACGTCATCACCAAAAAGGCGCCAAAGGGCCAAAAGTGCATAAAAAGTCAGGAAATGACCGTTGTTTGTCATTTTCATTCGTCGTTTCCAGAGCACTCTGCATGCAAAAGACGTCGTTCACTGCTGAAATCAAGAATTCACCCACAAAAGTTGTTGCCGCCCTCAAAGTCGACCCAAATACCTGTAACTGATCTAGCTTGACGCCTCCCACACCGAGAAATCCAGGTATTTTCCGTAGGCGACCTACTTTACCCATATTTCTCCTATTTTTCTCCTAAATTCCTGTAAAGAAACTTTGCAAAAGCTCCTCACAGATAAATTGTCCATTGAAACTACCAAAAGACCTGGTAAAATACCTGCACCATAGGGCTCTCCATGAAACCCGTGCCCTTCTGCGAAATTCACCATAAAAAATAGCTGATGAAGCCGAGCTACCGGCTAAAAGCCCATAAAACTGCACATTCATCCCTGTTTTCAAAGTTCCCCTTGAAAAACCAGCTAACTAGCTCAAACACACTCTGGTTTCTTCCAACAGAGTGCCGCATAGTTTATCAAAACCTGTAAGAGTTTTATCACACTCTGAGGGTGCTCACTGTCAAACACAATTTAGTGGGCATCCCTCAGCCTTTGCACCAGTCCTAAGCTCAAGTAAATATTTAGCTAAAATCAATCATGGCCACTCCATCTGCTCTTGATGTTGCACCTGTCAATCCACCCAGTAAGGAGCTTGAAGCTATGCCACTTGTAGATAGTGATTTCCTCATTGCAGATTTTGTGGCAGAGAGGAACCACTTACAGACCTTCTGCCAGCTCAGGAACAGTCACTTGGACAACAGTGACATGTATGGCATCTGGGAGTCTAATCTTCCTACCTACTTCCTGCCATCTGTAAATGTCTTTCCTGAAGTCATTCAACTCTGTGCAGAAAATTATGACCAGAAGCTCAGAGCTGTAAAGTCTCCATCTGGGAGCATCCTCTTTTACATAACACCAGACTCCATAAATCAGATGCTGAATTACAAACAAACCCAGCTGCTATACCCTTTTTCTATAAAGTATTTGCTGGATGAGGGCTCCAAGCTCTCTAGCACAGACATTGCTGCAGTTGCCAAAACTTTCATGAGAGCAGACAACCAGCCTTCTGGGCCACCTCCTTTTTCATATGCAAATTTCAATGAGGTAGGCAAGTTGCTTGTGGACATGATATCCTCTATTGTGGGGTTCTCCACAAATGAGCATGTTGATGAAACTTTTTTGGTCTTGTTATCTGCATATAGCTTTGGGAAGCCCCCTGCTGTAAAATACAATTATGTCAAGTTTATTGCCAACAAGATACATGACCAATTGGCGAGGCTGGACAAGGAAGCAATATTCAAATATTCATCATACATTTATCACCTCTTCATGTACTATCAGAGAGATTGCTTCCAGTGCCACATCAAGAAACTAGATTCATAGGGTGAGAGGAGATCTGTCATCTTCTAGTCTTCAGTTTTCCATCAAGTCCAGAACTCTCCCTACTCCTACTGTGAATTTATTGACCAATTTGTCTATCTAGTCACATGCCTCTTGAAGAGGTCTCCTCCTGCCAGACTGTCCAAAGATATGCAGAAAATCTTACAGCTGTCCAGGAATTATAAAATAGGTGATTGGTATTTATACCAAAATCACACAGTCATCAGGATCTATGGCTGTGAGCTATGTCCTTACAGGCTCCCAAGGTATGTGCCTATGAGATTGTTTTCCTTGGAATACTATAGGCAGCTCATCATTTCTGACCTTACACACTTCCACAGTGCCAAGAAGAAATCCAATCTCAAATTCAAAGACCACCTAGGCCCCTTCATCATGAACAAGAAATATGGTTGGCAAGAGGCTGATCAAATATTGGGGCAAAAGCTTAAACTCAAGAGGAGCTTCTGGTGGGTCCCTTATGACCCTGAAGGCTTTATCAGTGCTAGGAGAGTCAAGTATAGGTTGCTAGCCTATAAACATTGTCCATATCCACAAATAGAACACTTTGCCAACCAAATGGGTGCCTGATACAATAGTAGAGGAATTTACTCAGGAAGAGAAAATGGAGCAGACTGTGAAAGATTTAGAGAAAACTCTTGACTTGGATTCTTGTCAGAAGGTCATATTCAAGCAACCAGTCCAAGTAGGAGAAGGCACATCCAATGCTGCAGCTGCACAGACTACCCAGCAAGCATCTACAACCACCACTACAGCAAAAGGCAAAGAGATAATGGATGAACAGCAAGAGATAGAGGCAGGGCAGCCCAGCACTTCAAAGGATCAAAATCAAGGGTAAGCCCCTTTACAGAAAACTGAACCACCCCAAATCCCAGTTTTGCAAACACCTCTCAATGAAGAGAGAGGCAAAAAACATGATATAGAGGAGGTCACACCTCCAAGTGGGTCAACACAGCAACCAGAGGCCAAGAGGCCAAGAATTGACCCTGAAACCGAGGAAGAAGACATCAGTGAAGAAAGAGCAGAAAACCAAAAATGAGAAAGACAATCCAGCCAACAGACTGCCACTAGCTCATTTCAGGAGGAACAGGCCATACAGCAAGGCACAGAGGTATCCTCCTCAAGACAGCAAGGCAAGCAACTAGCTGGTATCAAAGGGAGTTTCATGGAGATCAAAACACAAAATGAATTGTTGAGAGTACAACTCCATGATCAATTCTTGAAGGCAACCCCCCCAAAAAACAAAGATTGATGGCTTCTTATGATATCAAGGAGGACAAAATGATTTTTACTCATTTAAAGCCTAAAGTTCCACATCCGAAAACCTCTGCAGATTACCGAAGAACAAACTTGGAGGTCTTTTGTAAAGACATACATCCAATGGATCAGATAGAACTGCACAAGCAGACAGGGGAAATGGTCTATGCTACGCTTGCAGACAAGGACATGCTAGCCCATCAGTTAAAGGAATCACTGAAAAATATTAATACATAATTGGATTTAGAAAGAATGTCTTCCCAGGCTAAGGACAACAGAATAAAAACGTTGGAAGACATAATCATTGATCTAGGACACGATCCAAAAGATCCAAAGGGTGTTAGGGCCCTTATGAAAAAGAAGGAGGATGATATTGCTGCACTCAGGAAACAGGCAAAGCTGCCTGCAGCTATTCACCCTGACACTGCAGAACTTGCACAGGAAAAACAACTTGATGACACCATGGATTTACTTATGAAGATGAATCAAAGAATACTGGAGATGGAAGGAGAATTGGAGAAAGCATGGCAAGGAAGACAGGGACAATCAACCTCCCAGCCACCTCAAGCTTCTACAACTCTTGGCCCTGCCCCTCCTACACAAGCAGTAGCAGCCCCTCCTACC
>APFE030640593.1:0-16792 GCA_000404065.3 Pinus taeda
CTCCTTAAGGAAGGAGAATACTCCACAAGCCATATGCCGTTCATACAAGAATACTTCTCTTCATATCCCTCCATGTGGAGTCTCTAGCCTCTATATAGGCCTCATACATACAATACCATGCATCATTACCATGGTTTCCTCATACCATCAACTATACCATGGGCTCCTTACATTATTATTAGCTACTTGTGGTCCCTTACATGACATGGGTTAACCACCTTATTTATTACTATGGCCCATCCCATTATTACATTATTACCTTGGGTACCGCCCTTGGTACCCCATATTATCCCCCCTAGGTATATAACAGATAATGAAGATATAGCCAAACTGTTTAATCTTGACAGATCAGTAATTAGGTAGAGAATAATAAGTAGCTCATCAGTTTAATCTAAGCCCTTAGGGGTTATAAGGTTAGAATTAGATAGTTTGCTTTTCAAAAGAAAAAGGAAAGAAAAGGGTCTGCTAGCGTAAATGCACCCAAATTAAGTGAAGAGAAAATGTTAGGATAAGTAAATGGGTAGGTAGAAGAAAAGTTTCAGAAGTACATTTACCGTGCTTGATTATGTATTTCACTGTGCAGGAGCAATTATGAAGGTGAAAACATGTTCACTAGTTGAATTTTTTAACTTCCCCTCATTCATTTAATTCCCCACTACATACTTACTAGTATCCCCCTTTCCCTTCATTTTCACCTTTGTCCCTTGGTTTCACACATTTCTCTAGAAATTCACCCTCCAAACTCATTCCCCTACTCAAAAACCATTTCCCTAGTGTGAAACCCATTCCTGTTGAAACCCATTAAAAAACCCAAATACCCCTTATCCTAACTTTATTCGCCCCTCTGCTTTATAAAGTTTAAACTCCGCCATACCCATAAAACCCCTTTTAAGCCTAAAGTTTATTAAACCTCGCATTATTTAATAAAACTCCGCAAATCACCTTTTCCCGATACAAGAACTATTTTAACCCACTACCCTTGGTGTGGTTAACAAATCCTGTAGCATTTTAACCCAGGTCCCATTTTATCAAACCCATCGCATATATTTTAACCCCGCTCCCTTTTAAACTCTGGTCCCACTCCATTATTCCAGTGTGATATGTTTAAACCTGCTTTATTCATTAAATTAATTACAAACCCTTTGTAATTAACCCCTAGGCCCGCTAAACTCCTTGCTTTCTCCTTCCATGCATCTCGACCGCGCGATAGCCGTCCGATCACCTGCTCCCTGATCTAACGACACGCATTCATATCGCGCGCTCTCGATCTCTGACCTTTACCCACCCGAGAGCACATGAGATTCGTGGTTTTGCTTGGGCTCCTTGTGGTTATGTGGTAGTCCCACATTAACTTGTGTGTCCTCGGAGAAATACCACCCCACGGCAAAAAGCGGTGCGATGAGCCTCCAAAACCACTCCCCGCATACAACAAAACCATCCACAGTTTGCCTTGCGCCAAATTTCAAAAATTTAACCGTTTAACCATTTAAATGCCCAAACCTTCATTTTTGCTCTTTTGCTTGTTTATAGTGTAAAACCCTCCTAAACCTTCCTGTGACATGATTAGCCTTACGAGTTATAATGGGTTCATTGTTCATCATTGAACCAAGTTCACCGTTGAACCAGGTTGATCATTGAAGAAGGGTTCACTCTTGAAGAAAGCTTGCACCTTGATGAAGCATTCTTAAACATTTGATGTACTTAGGTTTTCTGGACCCTTAATACAAAGAAAAGGATTCTGAATTTAGTTTTACACAGTTTGTGTTTCCTGTGAGTTTTTCCAATAACACTCATTATGTTTTTCTTCATATTCTTATGTCTTACGGAGATACCTAGGTAGGAATAATTGTGTCTCAATCTATTCATATAAGCTTATGAAGTGATAATCTATAAAGAGAATGGATTAATGGACTGTTTGTTTAATAAATTCTGTCTGAATCAATAAATCATCAACATCTTGTTGTAAGCATAAGCATATTCTCTTGAACCTTTTGAACATCGTTTAGAGGTTTTCATACTTATGATTATTTATTTTTTAGTGTGGAAATTGTGATAATCATATTATTTTTTGTTTCTACTCACCACTATTCAAGCTTTATCACTGTGTGAAATTTTATAGCAGCCCTCTGCTTTGGGATTAATATTATTCAAAACGTTAGGCATTACAATGCTATATCTGTTTCATTCATTGGTCCTCCAAATTAAAACAAAAACCCCAAAACAATTACCTTAGATGCTCTGGCTTGATAGTTGACCATTATCAACTCAGAGGTACAACATGTTTATTTGTATTAAGAAGATCCACTTAATATTTGTACTATGGAGATCCACTTAAAGGAATCACTTCTTGTGGGTTTATTTGTATTAAGCAGGTCCACTTAATATTTGTACTAAGGAGATCCACTTAAAGGGATCACTTCTCGTGGGCTTAAACACAGAGCTTGACCTCAAGAGTGTTGAGAGAATTGAACCCGTGACTTCCCAATAGCATAGGTATTTTAAGGGGACTAAACCAATTGAGCTAATCCACGAGATGAAGGATATTAATTTAGTTACTAGCTCAACCATATAATTAAATGGTTGGTAAACATCCATTAACACCACCACACTTACCTCATGAAATTCTTAACTTGTAAATAGGTTTTGTTATAATACCATAGGCCAATACCATGGAATGTTAATACCACATACCCAAAAAACCATAACTCATGTTCATAAGATATTATTTTTAATTAATCAATTTAATTAAAAAAACACAACAAACTTAATCATTTTTTAGATAAATGTAACATCCCTAGGAAAACTGTAAATATTTTAATTACCGTTGTAAGAAAACAAAATGGACAATATTGTCATTCTTTGTTAGTTGAATAATATATTATTAATTTTCTGAAGCAAGGAAATGGTTGAGTGATAATAGATTTGGTAACTTCTCATGTAAGAAGTAAAAAAAAGGCAGTTGCCAAGAATACACTAACTGCCTCCCCTAACTGGAAACACCCCAGGGGAAAAAGGGGTGAGGGGAGGAAAAACCATGCTGTTGGGACAAACGGAAAGGGGAAAAATGCTAAGTTTGTGTAGAATTTTGTAGAAATTTTCTATAAATCAGCTAGCTCTGATACCATGTAGAATTTTTTATACAAATCAGTTAGCTCTAATACCATGTAGAAATTTCCCACCTGTAGATCAACTTGGTAATGCAATGTACTAAAGAAAAACACTTGATCTAATTCTACAAACAATTTAGCGGACGCTTAATCAACCATGAGCAACATCAATAAGAACACATATAACTAATAAGAAGGAATTAATCACAAATAACACAGAAGAATTTACCCGGGGAAAGCACCTACCTAAAACCCCATCTCTATATTATCATACAAGTGGAAATATAGTCTGGATTACATAAAGCCTTAGCTCCGAAGCTATCCAGCTCTTTGTACAATCCCTCTGCTACTCATAGACAATTAAAGGCTTCTCACAAACCTTCTCCTCTGCCCTCCAAGCCTCCTATTTCCTTGTGCAATTTTCTTGGGGTCCAGTGCTGCCACCTGTGTGAATTGACCTCTTCACACACTCACTAATCTCTGATCTAACTGCACAAAATTGAAGGAGATAAATCCTCATCATGGATGAGCTTTCTTTATAGGAAAAATATTCATCCAACTGATAGTACACTGTCCCTTCTCTAATCTCAACTGTGTCTCTGTCTAAACTGACATGCATCAGTTATCCATGAGAGAATACTCAGTTATCTGAAAATAAAATTTGTCACATGCATGCAAGCATTAACAAACTGTATCTCATTAATTTAACAACTTGTTAAATTAATCTAACTGAACTTGACTAAGTTAAACTAACTCAATTGATCCTCTCAATATAGAACTCATCCTTAATTCCGCAATTAATGGAGCAAATCAAGGACACATTCCCCAATCAGTGGAGAAATTATTGCATGTTCTCAAAAAGACTTCAAGTTTTTTTTTCCTTAACTAATTAACTCAAGATGAATTTATTAATTAATTTACAAACTGCTGTTAATATCAAATTCAAATTTTACTTCCTAATTTTAGTCCAGGGACTGACTAAAATAGGAATCCATACTGAATTGCTAAAAATAGAATGCTATTTTTAACACTTCCATTTTTCATTCCCTGTTGCTCAATCCAACACTTGTACCCAAACTGCTATTTATAGCAGTGCTATTTTTAGCATTCCTTATTGCCATTTTCAACACTCCCTTTCAACAAGAAAGGCTTCCTCTCGAACCCGATCCTGTACCTTTGGAATGTTCTGCATGCAACACTTCTACCAAGTGTGGTTGCTCCAACAACTCTCAGAACAAAAAAAACTCCTAATTGACCTCTCTGTTGGGCTAGAAACATACTCTAATGCTGAAGCTCTACCTGTTGCTGACAAGTGGTCCCTCTTTGACCTCTGAGCTTCTGTAACAATCCATGCTTCTTGCACCGTTGCACACCTCTTTGTGCCATCCTGCACTGGTGCAACATTCTTGTGCCTCTCGCATTGTTGCAGCCTGCTAGCTCTACACAGTCCTGGGACTCCTGCACTATAGCTCTCTTTGCCACTCCATCCGCATCTGTCTCTACCCAATTAGCCAGTCTTGCTACTCCTCATCGTAGCTCCTGCAGCAAAGTCAAATCAAAGAGGTTGGGTGCCTCAAGGATATTGCCCCTATTCTAGCCTTCTTGGTACTGTCACTCCACATCGCCCCACCTCCTACCTGGAGGTATGGATGCATGTGATCCCTATGCCCACCTGACTCGAAATTCCCCCCTAATGGAGGTCTTTTCATGATTAGATGTCTCCACTTGGTCTCCTCTCAGCTTTCCCAGTTGTGGATGCTCCACAACCTCCTGAAGCTGCTTCACCAATTGTGGCTCCTCCACAATTGTCTGAGACTTCTTCTCGCACTGCATGTTGAGAGGTAATTTACTCTCCCTCTCAACCACCAAGTATTTAACCTTTGCCTTGCTCCTCGAGGCTTTGCATGCATCTTGTACCTCAAGTGCATACAGGTTCTTGGCTAGCACACCAATCTGTTTCATCTTTCCCGCCGTCACGAAATTTTTGGGAAAAAGAGATGATTTTAAATCAATGATATCTCCTACATTCAAACTCTGATTCAACAATTTTTTTTTTTTTTTGATTTTGGGTATTTTTCCGCAAGGATCCAAATCTGCTATTTATTTTTGAATTTTTTTTACAGAAATTTTTAGTCTTCTCTGCAAACTCTCGGCCCAAAACTCAAAACTTTGAAATCTCCTCTCAGTATACTTTTCTCTCCTTGATCACTTGTGCTCCGATACCATGTATAATTTTGTAGAAATTTCTACAAATCAGCTAGCTCTAATACCATGTAGAACTTTTTCAACAAATCATTTAGCTCTAATACCATGTAGAAATTTCCCACTTGTAGATCAACCTGGTAATGCAATGTACTAAAGCAAAACACTTGATCTACTTCTACAAACAATTTAGCAGAAGCTTAATCAACCATGAGCAACATCAATAACAATACATATAACTAATAAGAAGGAATCAATCACAAATAAAACAGAAGAATTTACCCGGGGAAAGCACCTACCTAAAACCACATCTCTATATTATCATACAAGTGGAAATATAGTCCAGATTACACAAAGCCATAGCTCGGAAGCTATCCAGCTCTCAGTACAATCCCTTTGCTGCTCATAGACAGTTAATAGCTTCTCAAAAACCTTCTCCTCTGCCCTACAAGCCTCCTACTTCCTTGTGCAGTTTTCTTGGGGTCCAATGCTGCCACCTGTGTGAATTGACCTCTTCACACACTCACTAACTTCTGATCTAACTGCACAAACTTGAAAGAGGTAAATCCTCATCATGGATGAGCTTCCTTTATAGGAAAAATATTCATCCAATTGATAGTACGTTGTCCTCTCTCTGATCTCAACTGGGTCTCTGTCTGAACTAACATGCATCAGTTATCCATGAGAGAATACTCAGTTATCTAAAAATAAAAGTTGTCACATGCATGCAAGAATCAACAAACTATATCTCTTAATTTAACAACTCGTTAAATTAATCTAATTGAACTTGACTAAGTTAAACTAAGTCAACCGATCCTCTCAATATATAACTCATCCTTAATTCCTCAATCAGTGGAACAAATCAAGGACACATTCCCTAATCAGTGGATAAATTATTGCATGTTCTCACAAAGACTTCAAGTTTGTTTTTCCTTAACTAATTAACTCAAGATGATTAATCAATTAATTTACAAACTGCTGTTAATATCAAATTCGAATTTTACTTCCTAATTTTAGTCCAGGGACTGACTAAAATAGGAATCCATACATTCTATTTTTAGCACTTCCATTTTTCATTCCCCGTTGCTCAATCTAGCACTGGTACCCAAACTGTTATTTATAGCAGTGCTATTTTTAGCATTTCTTGTTGCCATTTTCAACAGTCTAGTGATGACCAGATAGCATTAACACAGAGTGCATTAAATTTAGCTGAAGACAACAGTCTTACAATAGGCTTGGGGGGAGATTTGATCTTGAAGACGAATCTCAAGGATGGGTGGTTGACAACTGAGAACAATGGAAAGGTGAATAAAGTCCGTTGGATATTGATAAATCGAAGAACAGGTAAGTAGTACTGTCGAAATTACTTAGACAATGATGAATGACATAGAGGAAGCAGGCTCTCTCATTGATATTGATTTGGAAAAATGGTAGCAGTAGGGTTTTGTGATTCCATAGTAAGTTAAATATGCTTTTCTGTTTAATAGTTACCCTAGAATAATCTAGACTGTAAAGAACATTTCATAGCGCAAGTTTAATGGTAGCAAGAGAATGGCTAACCAAATAGGTTGCAACCAACAAACTAGTAATACTGTAAACCAGAAACTATAAGTAGTTGCATGATGCTAAAGGACCAACGAAAGTTTTGGAAACAACTGAGCGATTTTTAAGTAATACTGTGTGAAACACTATTTCGATTAAAATTTCTGGTTCTGTGTATTTAAATGCAATCTTATTTTAACTTACGGAGTAGTAGTGGTATCTTCTTTATATTAAGGTAAATGTTGAGCAATTTAAGCTATGTATATTTTCCCTAAATCTCTAGCAAGATCCAAGACAAGAAAATGGAAAACCCATAAATATGTACACGTATACCAGAATCAGAAGAACAACTACCGAACAATGAAAGCTTAAACAATAGGAAGTATTTCTCTAGCAAGAGAAAAACTATTGAATGCGCAACTATAGAATGATAGAAACACAAATTCCTATCTGAATTTGACTGGGAAAAATTTCCAAGGCCATAGCTAGAGTGATGAATATAGGCTAAGACCCACTTGTGAGTCACAAAACTTGAAATGTGAAACTAAATATATATATATCCCGCAGAGAGATATATGACTCTGCGAGATTGAAATAGCAACAAAGTAACTATCTTAAGGGTTTAGGGTTTGAGCCCGAGGGCGACCCTGTTCCCATGAACATAATCACACATTTTAAACATATTCCTTATCAGAAAAAATAACTGGTAAGTGAATTAACGGATAAATAGGAAGTAAAAGGCATTCACGTCATGCAAATAGTTTAGCAAAATTGTACACAAATGGAATGATAACATTTCTAGAAAACTCATAAACATTCCCATCAACAATAGGAAAATTGTTGAACATCAAAATAGGAAAAATCATGCTTTACATTATTATGACAACATAATGATAAATGCGAAGTACATTTGAGAGAACCATTGGAAATATATAATACTTATGGTTTGAAGCTGAGTAGCAAAACATTAAGGAAAACTAACAAAAATCACAGAAACCTCATGCAAGCCGAAACAGGTCTTGCCTTAACAAAAAATACAACCCAGAAACTGGTGCGGCCTCAACAGTTCTTAACCTTGGCTTGCACCGTAACGCCAAGATATTTACATTTTAACCAGAAAGAATGAATCCCAACATGGGGATAAATAAGGAGTGCTGTGTGCAGCTCGACATAGGTAGTTCCCTATGACAACAGAGCTTTCAGTATGTCAATACTTCTAAGAATACACCTTCAGGCAGAGAGAAATCGCCATTCGAAACAAAAATCAGTAGGGGAGCCATTCGAGCTTACCTGGGGAGCCATTAGGAGCTCAAGCTCTATATGGGTGGGGTTGAAACCCTTTGAAAGGCTTTCCAAAGGCATGGCCCCATCCTTTTCCCAAACCTACAAAAGACAGCTAGAACAGAGGAATTAGTATAGCAAAACCTGTAACATTTCCTGAGTTAACTGTAAAAGAAATATATAGTTGCGAACTTCCTCACCTGGGTATCTACAAAAAGACTTTCGAACATGAGCACAAACTCCTCGAGCAGGACTCGGGACGATATAGTAGCACCAAGTGACATGGTCGCAGAACAAGCCAACCGCCATGGATAGAGAGCAGAGCTTAGCGTGAAGGAGGAAAGGGCAAAATGAACCGCGGAGCCTGTCCCAGGAGATGGTAAAACACTCTGAGCTAACCAGAGCTGTTGGATCAAGATCTAGAGATCTCCTCCATAGATACAGTGAAGGATCCCGAGAGACACTGACAACTCTACTGTGCGCATTAACACAACTTGACAAGTAGTGTAAATGTAGGGCAAGCCCAAGGTGCGCTGAGCTCGAGGCAAGTCTTGGAGTTCGAGTTGGAGGGATGAGTCAATAAATTCTAGACGGATAAGGGACTGTCCTCGACAATATGGAATATTGATATCATAGCAGACCATTAAATTATGATTGAACCGTTTGACTTGTGGATGCACTTGATGTTGTAATAGCCGGTTGGGTGGATGACCCTAGTTTGGTTCACACATAAAATTGTTTACATTTTATCAGTGTTTAGTGAGTGTAAATATATGTGGGTAAATCATATTAAATATTTTATTATTATTATTATTTGTAAATGGGGTTATGACAAGTGGTATCAGAGCCAAGTTGCAAAAATGTGACCTTTGGTTAATGAATTGTGTAAATAGATTTCTGTTTCTTTTGGATTTTTTTTTTTACTATTAATGATCTATTAATGTTTGAAGAACAGTGGAACCAGAACAACAACAGCTGTAGGAGGATCGGACAGTGAACTACACAGAACCATGGCAGGCCTAAGACCTGCAACATTCCTTGAACATAATCTTGAGATATGGGTGCAGGTAGGAGAAGAAGCTCACAACACAAATCTGACAATATTGGAGACGGTTCAGGAACTAAAGAGAGAAATGCTCCACCTATGGGAGGATAATGCAAGATTAACCTTGGAATAGGAGAAAATCATGAAGAGTCTGCCCAATAAGCAGAACCAGTGCCAAACAGCAGCTAGTCCTGAAGAGGAACGAATGTTTGAGGAAAAGGGTTATCACACAGAGTCAGAAGGGATAGTAGGAGGGGAAGAGAATCAAGAGGAGAAGTCAGATAATGCCTTTGAGTACCCAACCTCAAAAAGGTAGTGAATAGAACTGCAAGGAGAATTCCAGAAAATAAAACCGCCACTCTTCAATGGAGAGTTGGAGGAAGCAACAGAGGCATGGTTAATTAACATGAATAAATATTTTCAATTATATGAGTATGATCACAATCTTAAGGATCGACTAGCTATCTTCCAGCTGCAAGGGAAGGCCACCTTGTGGTGGGAAGAGGTTAAGATTGTACACAGGGTGAGTGAACAAAGTATAACTTGGGAGAAATTCCAAAAATATTTCAAGGAAAGATATTTGACAGAACTATTTTATGATGAGAAAGTAAGAGAATTTCATGACTTGCGGCTGGGACAACAAAAAATGGACGAGTTCATCGCTATATTTACCTCTTTGCTTCGATATGTACCCTATATACGTGAGGAAAAGGCCAAGGTACATCAGTTTGTTAGCAATTTACCCATGGCAATGAGGGAAAGAATTGAGTTAGATAACCCAAAAACAATGGACGAGGTTATACGAAAGGCCAGGATATGCTACCAGCAAAACAGGTAGAAGGGTGAAGTTCCGGGTAGGAAATGGGTTGAAAATAAAGGGAATAGGATTGCTCTAGGTAATAAAGGGAATCAGAGTAGCGCTGGCAAGGGATTTCCTAAGGGGTGGAACAATAAAAATCTATCCTAAGGGGTGGAACAATAAAAATCTATCCAAAAACTAGATCAGAATTAAGCCACCATTAGAATAAAAAATCAGCGAGCAATCTGGTAGATTTGATAACAAAGGAATGGTAAGACCCCCCGTACAATGCTGGGGATGTGGGGGGCCACATTATGTTAAAAAATTCCCTCAGCGTAAAGGCATTGAACATGTTTCACAAATCCATTAGGCATCAACAATGGGTGATGTGGCCTGGAGCATACCAAAAATTAATGCTGCCCTCAATGATCACTAGGTGGAATACTAGTCGACTATGGTGGAGTTCGAAGGTAAGATTTTTAATCGTACCATATCTATTTTAATTGATCCTGGAGCTAAATTAATTTATGTTAGTCCTAAGATTGTGAAGCATCATAAATTACAATCCGTTAAATTTAAGAGCCCTTGGCTAGTTCAATGGGTGTTGGCCAAGGTCAACGACTGCCCTCTAGAAATAGCAGGCCAGACTTTAAGGGTAGACTTAAACATACTTCCCCTTGGATCTTATGATGTGTTGATAGGCATGGATTGGTTAGAAAAGCGCTGGTCCATTATAAACTGTAAAATGAAAACAATCTGCTACAAGGATGAGCTAGGAAAAACGAAGGAGATGCAAGGCATTCCGAGGCCCGTGTAGGTTTGGCCAATAACCGCTTCTTAGCTGGCAAAATGTATTAGAAAAGGGTGTCAGGTTTATGCTATTCAGGTTGGATATGCCAACTCAAAGGATAAGACAACCACCTTGGATAGTATTCCTGTTGTTCAAGATTATGCCGATGTATTTCCAAAAGAGATACTTGGGTTGCCACCGAAGAGAGATATATACTTCACTATTGATTTGATGCCAGGAGCATTACCAGTGCCTTGAGCTCCTTATCGTATGAGTGTACCAGAACTGGCAGAGCTTAAAATGCAACTACAAGAATTGTTGGATAAGAATTACATCCGCCCTAGTGTGTTGCCTTGGGGAGCCCTTGTGCTGTGTCAAAAAGAAGGATGGCACCCTTCGAATGTGCATGGACTATCGACAGTTAACTAAGTTAATAGTCAAGAACAAGTATCCTTTACCCCGAATTAATGAACTATTTGACTAGGTAAAAGGGGCGACTATGTTTTAAAAAATTGATCTACGATCGGGATATCACCAAATCAGAATCAGAGAGGAAGATATTGCCAAAACTACTTTTAGGACTCGCTATGGACACTATGAGTTTGTGGTATTACCCTTTGGGTTAACCAATGCTCCTGCGACCTTTATGTGTTTTATGAATAGCATATTTCATCAGTATTTAGATAAATTCATGTTAATATTTATTGACAATATACTGATATATTCCCGAAATGTGGAGGAGCACAAGGAACATCTTAGACTGGTGATGCAAACCCTCCAGGAACATCAATTGTACGCCATGTACAACAATGTGATTTCTTTAAGGAGCAAATTCAATACTTAGGACATGTCATTACTAAGGATGGGATGGCGGTGGATCCCGAAAAGATTAAGACCATAATGGAATGGCCAGTTCCAAAGGACATAGCAGATATCAGATCTTTTATGGGGCTAGCTGGTTATTATAGACGATTTGTGGAAGGATTTTCCGGAGTGGCCTACCCTATCACCTCCCTACAGAAGAAAGGGAAGGCTTTTAAATGGACCGCAGAGTGCCAAAAGAGTTTTGAAAAACTCAAGCATCTACTCACCACAACACCTATACTAAGCATAACAGATCCCATTAAGGATTAAATGGTGTGTACAAATGCGAGTAAGGAAGGAGTAGGAGGAGTATTGATGCAGGAGGGTAAGGTAATCACCCGCGAGTCTAGAAAGCTAAAGGAACATGAGCAAAAATATTCTGCGTACGATTTGGAGCTGGCAACCATTATTCACACCTTACAAATGTGGCACCACTACCTAATGGGGAGAAAATTTATGTTAATGACAAATCATCACAGCTTAACTAATTACTTCAATCAGCCTAACTTAAATGCCAGATAGGCACAGTGGGTAGATTGCTTAAGTGGTTTTGATTTCGAGATTAAGCATCTGAAAGGAAAGGAGAACCAGGTAGCAGACGCTTTAAGTCGGAAGGCACATTATCTATACGAAATTGCTTGCAGCAGAGTGCAAACTACATTCGATGACATGATAAAAGCGGCAAGAGAACAAGATTTGAAATATCAGCAAATAAGAGAGCAGGTTTAGATTCCAAACAACAAAGAAAATCAGCAAGGGTACACTGTGGATGCTGTTGGCATACTGAAATATAAAAACAGGTTGTATGTACCTAACCAAATGGACATTAAAAACTTGATTTTAGATGAATTTCACAAAAGACCTTATGTTGGACACCCGGGGTATCAAAAGCTGATTACTGCACTCCGAAAGGAGTACTTTTTGCCTAGAATGAAGAAGGAAGTAACGGAATATCTGACACGTTGTCAACAAATTAAAGCGAAACATCAGCACCCTGTAGGATTATTGCATCCACTACCAATTCCAGAGTGGAAAAGGGAAACTATCTCTATGGATTTTATAACGAGATTACCCAAGACAAAAAGGAACGACGATTCCATCATGGTGGTAGTCGACAAATTAAGCAAGTCAACTCATTTTATACCAGTCCAATCCACTTATAAAGTTGTACAGATTGCCCACATTTTTATGCAGAACATTTTTAGGTTGCATGGGCTGCCAAAAACTATAATTTCTGATCGAGATGTGAAATTTACTTCAGCCTTTTGGAAAACACTGTTTGAAGGGTTAGGGACTCAATTAAATTTCAGTACGGCTTAACATCCTCAAACAAACGGACAAACCGAATGGGCGAATCAAGTAGTAGAAGACATGTTGAGGTCTTACGTAATGCAACAACCCTCTAAATGGGAAGACTATCTGCACCTGGTCGAATTTGCCTATAATAACGGATATCATACTTCCCTGCGAATGAGCTTGTTTGAGGTTCTGTACGGCCGAAAATGCCGCACACCCTCCAGTTGGGGGGGACCGTAGGATAAGATAATGTTAGGACCTGGAATGTTAAAAGAAATGGAAGAGATGGTCAAGAAGGTTCGATCCAACCTGAAGACATCCCAAGATAGGAAAAATAATTTCGTCGACAAGAAGAGAAGTTTTAAGGAATATCAAGTGGGGGATCATGTGTATGGAATTCGAGCAAAAAGAAGTACGCTACAATGAAATGGGTGTACCAAGTTGGCACCTCAGTTTTGTGGACCCTTTCAGATTTTAGCAAGAGTTGGGCCAGTAGCTTACCAGCTTGCCCTACCAAGCCATATTCGGGTCCACAATGTTTTCCGCGTGTCAGTTCTAAAGAGATACGTTTATGATCCTAAGCACATAGTCAGTTGGCAAGATATACAGGTAAAGTAAAATCCTATGTAGGCTAATTAATTATGATGTTGAAGGCAAAACTAACTTTAAATTCTATTGTTTCAGGTCGAACTGGAACGAGAATTCCTGGTCGAGCCGTTGAATATACTAGAACGGAGAGAAGTCACACTGCAGAAACGAGTCATCACCCAGGTTAAAGTGTAATGGCAGCACTTTGGGCCAGAGGAGGCCATTTGGAAAGATGAACTCTTGAAAGAAGCATATCCACAGCTATTTGAGGTTGAAAAACATCGGGATGATGTTTGCTTTCATGGGGGGGGGGGGATGTGATGTCCCCAGGAAAACTGTAAATATTGTAATTACCGTTGTAAGAAAGCGAACTGGACAATATTGTTATTCTCTGTTAGTTGAATACTATATTATTAATTTTCTGAAGCAAGGAAATGGTTGAGTGATAACAGATTTGGTAACGTCTCATGTAAGAAGTAAAAAAAAGGCAGTTGCCAAGAATACCCTAACTACCTCCCCCAACTGGAAACACCCCAGGGGAAAAGGGGTGAGGGGAGGAAAAACAGTGCTGTTGGGACAGACGAAAAGGGGAAAAATGCTAAGTCTGGTGATGACCAGATAGCATTAGCATAGAGTGCAAAAAATTTAGCTGAAGACAACAATCTTATAGCAGGGTTGGGGGGAGATTTAGTCTTCAAGACGAATCTCAAGGATGGGTGGTTGACAAGCGAGAACAATGGAAAGGTGAATAAAGTCCGTTGGATATTGTTAAATCGAAGAACATGTAAGTAGTATTGTCGAAATTACTTAGACAATGATGAATGACATAGAGGAAGCAGGCTCCCTCATTGATATTGATTTGGAAAAATGGTAGCAGTAGGGTTTTGTGATTCCATAGTAAGTTAAATATGCTTTTCTATTTAATGGTTACCCTAGAATAATCTAGAATGTAAAGAACATTTCATACCGCAAGTTTAATGGTAGCAAGAGAATGGCTAACCAAATAGGTTGCAACCGACAAACTAGTAATACTGTAAACTAGAAATTGTAAGTAGTTGCATGATGCTAAAGGACCAGCGAAAGTTCTGGAAACAACTGAGTGATTTTTAAGTAATACTGTGTAAAACACTATTTTGATTAAAATTGCTAGTTCTGTGTATTTAAATGCAATCTTATTTTAACTTACAAAGTAGTAGTGGTATCTTCTTTATATGAAGGTAAATGTTGAGCAATTTAAGCTATGTATATTTGCCCTAAATCTCTAGCAAGATCCGAGACAAGAAAATGGAAAGCCCATAAATATGTACACACATATGAGAATCAGAAGAACAACTACCGAACAATGAAAGCTTATACAATAGGAAGTGTTTCTCCAGCAAGAGCAAAACTATTGAATGCACAACTATAGAAAGACAGAAACACAAATTCCTATCTGAATTTGATTGGGCAAAATTTCTAAGGCCGTAGTCAGAGCGATGAATACAGGCCAAGACCCGCTTGTGAGTCACAAAACACGAAATGTGAAACTAACTATATATATTATATATATATAATAATATATATATATAATATATATAATAATATATATATATAGATATATATATATAATCCCGTAGAGAAGATATATGACTCTGCGAGATTGAAATAGCAACAGAGTAACTATCTTAAGGGTTTAGGGTTTGAGCCCGAGGGCGATGACCTTGTACCCATGAACATAATCACACATTTTAAACATATTCCTTATCAGACAAAATAACTGGTAAGTGAATTAACGGATAAATAGGATGTAAAAGGAATTCACATCGTGCAAATAATTTAGCAGAATTGTACACAAATGGAATGACAACATTTCTGGAAAATTCATAAACGTTCCCATCAACAACAGGAAAATTGTTGAACATCAAAATAGGAAAATTCATGCTTTACATTCTTATGACAACAGAATGATAAATACAAAGTACATTTGAGAGAACCATTGGAAATATATATATACTTATAATCTGAAGCTGAGTAGCAAAACATTAAGGAAAACTAAAAAAAAATCACATAAACCTCATGCAAGCCGAAACAGGTCTTGCCTTAACAAAAAATACAACCCAGAAACTGGTGCGACCTCAACAATTATTAACCCTGGCTTGCACTGTAACGCCAAGATATTTACATTTTAACTAGAAAGAATGAATCCCAACATGGGGATAAACAAGGAGCGTTGTGCGCAGCTCAATATAGGTAGTTCCCTATGACAGCAGAGCTTCCAATTTGTTAATACTTCTGAGAATACACCTTCAGGCAGAGAGAAATTGCCATTCGAAACAAAAATTAGTAGGGGAGCCATTCGAGCTTACTCGGGAAGCCATTCGAGCTTACCTGGGAAGCCATTCGAGCTTACCCGGGATGCCATTAGGAGCTCAAGCCCTGTGTGGGTGGGGTTGAAACCCTTTGAACAGATGTCCAAAGGCGCGGCCCCATCCTTTTCCCAAACCTGCAGAAGACAGCTAGAACAGAGGAATTAGTATAGCAAAACCTGTAACATTTCCTGAGTTAATTGTAAAATAAATCCATAGTTGCGAACTTCCTCACTTGGGAATCTGCAAAAAGACTTCCGAACATGATCACGAACTCCTCGAGCAGGACTCGGGATGATCTAGCAGCATCAAGTGACATGGTCGCTAAACAAGCCAACCGCCATGGACAGAGGGCAGAGCTTAGCACGAAGGAGGAAAGGGCAAAATGAACTGCAGAGCTTGTCCTGGGAGATGGTAAAACACTTTGAGCTAACCAGAGCCGTTGGATCAAGGTCTAGAGATCTCCTCTGTAGATGCGGCAAAGGATCCCGAGAGACACTGACAGCCTTATTGTGCGCATTAACACAACTTGACAGGTAGTGAAAATGCAGGGCAAGCCCAAGGTGCGGCAAGCTCGAGGCGAGTCCTGGAGTCTGAGCTCGAGGGATGAGTCAATAAATTCCAGACGGATAATGGATTGTCCTCCACAATACAGAATATTGATATCATAGCAGACCATTAAATTATGATTGAACCCTTTGACTTGTGGATGCACTCGATCTTGTAATAACCGGTTGGGTGGATGAACCTAGTTTAGTTCACACATAAAATTGTTTACATTTTATTAGAATTTAGTGAGTGTAAATATTTGTAGGTAAATCATATTAAATAAATTATTATTATTATTATTTGTAAATAGGGTTATGACAATAAATCTCAATCTTTAATTATTGATAATTAAATTAAAATTCTACAAATCATATATAGATATTT
>APFE030640593.1:19957-34068 GCA_000404065.3 Pinus taeda
TTTTTTTTTTTTTAGGAATGTGAATGTATCATAAAGTAATCTTTTTTTCGGAATAGAAAATTCATAATTTCATAAAAGAAATTACATGCTGTAGATGCCCGAAGGCATATGCTGTACTGTGGCACACGTCCACTGTCAGGAGTCTAGTTGTAGTAAATAAAACCCAGAGGGTGTGTAGTATTGGTGCAGAGACCATCATAAAAGAGATAGTAGTATCACCCATACATAGAAAAATATCCTATTTACAAGCATAAATACTGAATATATACCAAGCATAATCCAAAAGTTCATGATCATCAAAAAAACTGTAGAAATTAGAGGCTGCTACCTCACTGGAATGCCCCATCTATATAAGGCCTGTGAAAATATTAGAATGTCCCTGCTGGAGAAAATTCATCGATCATCCACTCGCCTAGAGGACGATGCATCGCTCTTTTGATAGCTGGTCAGCAGTTCCATTCCTTTCCCTGTAGATGTGAGAAACAGATATTTGGTCAAAGAATGTTTAAAAAAAATTTATCTTCCAAGATATTCTTCAATGAGTATGCATGACAGACAACTGTGTTGTTAAACCAATCAATCACAATCTTTGAATCGCCAAATATTTGCAAATTTTGACAGTTTTTCATAATGGCAAAGTATAAAAGGTGTCGCAGAGATATCAATTCAGCGTGGTTGTTTGTTCCCGGGCCTAGACCCATAATAATCTGAAAGTAATGGGTTTCAGATAGGTGAAAGAGTATGCCACCACCATAGCCTTGTTGTTGGGTGGCCCCATCAAAGTAGGCCCACGACATATCTTTATTTATCTGCTCCTGTCGAATGTACCTGGGCTTTGCATGACTGATATCGATTGGAAGTTCTGTATATGCCACGCAGATTATAGGATGGAGAAGGTTCCAATTGACTTGTCTGTCCTCGAATATGATGGTGTTCCTCTTGATCCATATATACCATGATACCAGGAGAGGGAGGTTCCTAGGCTTTTCCGCCGACGCAGTGCTCCACCACTGTTCCCACGCTGTGTTGATATCCACCCCTTGCCAGTTCATATTTAAATTAAGAGTTTGTATGACCTGTGACCAGATAAACCTGGTGGTAGGACATGAGAGGAATAGATGATGGGTCGATTCTTCATCTTGAAGGCACATCACACATCGGGAAGGTCCCGAAAAAGCCCTTTTTTTAAGATAGGATCCAGGGGGGACCTTGTTTTCCAAAATATTCCACATTAGTAACCTGGTTTGTGGAGGAGCATTCAATTTCCATAGAGAGACCCACCAGCTTTTGAGGTTCTCAGGTTTTCTATCTTCAATGATTTTGTCATAGCCCATTTTCGATGTATATTGTCCAGATTTTGAGAGAGCCCATATGAGTTCATCCTCATCAGTCCTTAATCTGACATGAGTCTCAGTAAGGGCTTGTATATAGCTCTGCCAAGCATCACTCCACTCAATAGGGATATTCCAATGCTGATCATTCAACCAGGCCTAAGAAAAGAAGGTAGAATTCTGCTGGTTCACCAATCTGTGAAAGAAATTTTATACCTTTGTTATTTAAATAAAGTACCAAACCTTCTGGTAACCTATGGGAGTTTCCACAGCCCAGCCATGGGTCAATACTAATACGGGCAGAAGCACCATTGCCAATTTTCCATAGCAACCCATCTTTTATAATGGGCCTATCATTGAGTATGGCCCTCCATATCCCCGAGATACCTTTCCTATTCCAATTCGGCCTTCTGATCCAGTCAATGATGGTCAATGGCCAGATATATTTGTGATGTATGACTTCCACCCATAGACTGTTCTATTTCAATAGGAGCCATCCTTGTTTGGCAGCCAAGGCTTGTGCAAAGGCAGGGAGTAATTTAAGTCCCCATCCCCCCCACTTCTTAGGAGTAGCAATTTTGGTCCATTTAACCCAGGCAAAAGTCTTGCCCTCCTTCTTGCCATTGCAGAGGAATTTACAACATATTTGTTGAATTCTATGTAGAATACCCCTTGGTATCCAGGCAAGTTACATCCAGTATACCAGGTTGGCTTCGAGGACCGATTTTATTAGGATAAGTCTGCCTGCTTTAGAAAGGAGCCTGTGACACCAACAACTGATTCTCTTTTCTACCTTTGTGATGAGCCAGGCCCAATTTGCAATCGTGTATCCATCAGGTTTAAGCCTAAAACCCAGGTATTTGAGTCCCTCCAACAGATCAGTTTCTTGGAAGGAAAATTTCTGCAAGGCAAGCTGTGATTCCTACAGTGTACAATCCGATAGGGATATAGTGGATTTTCCTCTATTTATTTCCATTCCTGTAGCTCTGCAGAATAGGTTCAGAATCTCATTTAACAAGGTAGTATCCTAGACACTCCCATTCAAGAATATCAGGATGTCATCAACAAAATGTAGATGAGTTAGATAAAAGTGCTCCATGATTTTTAGTCCACTGAATCCCCCGCTCCTTTTAGCGAATGCTATAAGTTTGCTCAGGCCTTCCATAACTAGCAAGAAAAGGAGTGGGGATAGAGGGCAACCCTGCCTAATCCCTCTGTCTATATTGAAAGTTGAAGTGGCCGATCCATTAACAAGAATAGCAAAGGAGACAGATGAGATACAACCCATGATCCAGGATATGAGAGCGGGGGGGAAGCCCAAATGAGTGAGGATCATTTTCAGATAAAGCCAATTTACTTTGTCAAAAGCCTTCGATAGGTCTATTTTAAGGGAGATGCCCTTGAGGTTTTTGAGTTTGATGGAGTGTAGGGCTTCCTGGGCTGTACCAATGGCATCCTGAATGTGTCGGTGATGGAGGAAAGCGAATTGCTCCTGGGAGATGTGAGTTGATAGGATGGGCTTAATGCGGTTAGCAATGATTTTAGAAATAATTTTGTATAGACAGTTGCATAGGGAAATGGGCCTGAAGTCATTGAACGAAGATGGGGAGTCAGATTTAGGAATCAAGGCTATGAAGGTGAAGTTCATGGGAGGGTGAATATGACTAGTGATTCTGTTTTCTTCTATGACTGCCAGTAGATCCTTCCACAACAGCTCCAGGAAAGCCAGATAGAACTCCACAGGCCAGCCGTCCGGTCCCGAACTCTTATCTATCTTGAACCACTTTAGTGCTCCTTCCAGTTCCTCCATGGTGACCGGTTGAATCAAATCCTCAACAACCTCAAGTTCTACAAACCTTGGAAAATTCCATGCCGGGTTGATGATTTCCAGGAGGTTGATGGCAGTCAGAGCTGTAAATTGCCTTTTGAAATGTGATATACCCAATTTGGCTAATTGTTGGTGCGTTGAGGCCCATCCTTCTGGTTCATTAGGCAGCTGCCAGATAGTATTAGAGGCCTTTCCGCCATTTGCAAGGTTGTGGAAGAACTTTGTATTGCTATCTCCCGCTTGCAACCAGATGGCTCTGCTTTTTAACCTCCATTGTTCTTCTTTGTCTTGTAGCAGCTTAATTTTTTGCTTCTCCATGTTGTTCAAAAGTAATTTTGAGTCCTCTAATTGGAATCCAAGCCCCCGTTCATCCATAAGATGTGCAATCTGTAACTCAATATCCATAAGATGCTGATCGTCTCTCAATCTCTTCCTCTTTGACCAATCCTCAGTCTTGATCCTGAGAGCTTTGAGCCTTCGACAGAAATTAACTGCCATCCTCTGTGCCCTTAGTGGAGGTTGCGATCTCCAGAACTCAATCACAAGGTTGATGAAGTCTGGATATTGCAAATGGCTAGAGAAGAATTTGAAGGGGGAGCGGGGCTTCTTTGTTGGTCCACTGACTTGGAGAAAGATGGGAAGATGATCGGATAAGCCACCAGTGCCTACCCATTGTCTGTACAAGGGTAGTTTATGGATGAGGTCTTCATGGATTAGGAATCTGTCCAATCTCCATCCCAAAGCAGCTTCCCCTGTTCTCCTGTTATGCCAAGCGGGGACTTTCTTGTTCATGGGAACATCAACTAGCTTGTATGAGTCCAGTAATGTACTCATCTGCTCTGAGATTGGGTCCAATTGAGCATGATGTCCCCAGGATTCCTCCATACCCAAGGAGAAGTTTAAATCTCCGCCAATAATGGTAGAATTTGTGACAAGATTATTTTCCAATAGATTGAGCCAAAATGCCATTATGTTCTAATTTGGGGCATAAATGTTGATAACCTTTAATGTGAGTTTGAGTTCCCCATGAAGATATCCATTCCAATGAAGCCCCAACCTCCCCAAGATGAAATTATCTTGATTGTCCTGGGGTTTATGCCAATAGCAAGGCCACCGGATTTGCCATTTGCATCCAAACCCTGAAAATTCCAACCCAGCAGGATGGTTTGTAGGGTTCTCGTAGAGATGTCCGAAGAGCAAAGAGTCTCCTGTAGGAAGAGGATGTCACACCTGGTATCCTGAGCCAGCCTTTTGAGAGCCAAATGCTTTTTGGGGTTGGCTAATCCCCTGCAATTATAGGAGAGCCAAATTATGGGGAACCAAGGGCAAAGGGCTCAATTGCTCTAAGCGCCCTCTCAATGGTGCATTGTCGGCCTCGTGCAACATCTGCCAGGGCAGACTGAATGGCTGATCTGATTTTGGATGGTCGGCCCCTAGCAAGTTTATGCTTAGTGGATCATCTAGGGGAGAGTCCCAGTCCCAAAACTTTTGGACGGACACGAGGTCAAAGGTGGTATGGATATGATCCCGAGCCAGTTAGGGAGGTTGAAAGGGTGAGGGGAGAGGATGTCAACCTGAGAGAGGAGGGAGTGGTGGAGAAGGTGGGGGGGGGAGGGGCAATGGAGCATGGAATAGAGGGGATAGAGCTTGGTATAGAGGAAGGAGGATGCAGAGATGAATGCAATACAAAAAACATAACATCTAAAAAAAGTGCAGAGGTTATGGGAAGAGACTCATTACCCGGGGCAGAAGATGTTTCCACTGCAGACTTGGAGCGGGTACGAGGTGGTGAGGATGCTGCTTTCTGCCTACTATTTGTCTTCTTTGAAGCGCCTTTCCCCGCCTCTGATGGGATCTCACTTTGGATATTGTCACCCTCCCCTTGCTTCATATCACCTTTGTTCTGCTCAACTGATGGTTGTTTTTTTTTCCCCCTTGAATTTTCAGAAGTCACCCCAGAGAGCAATGGACAGTCTTTGTACAAATGGCCCACTTTGTGGCACCTTCTACACCAAAAAGGAACATCTTTATAGTCCAGAAGTTGTTTGCACGAGAAATGTCTGCGGTGCAATGTGATTTTCTCCTCCAGCCCAGCCCTGGTATCAAGATGAACTAAAATCCTTGCCATCGTCATAATTCCTGTTTGTTCGTAGGACTAGTCGTGTTCAAGATAAGTTCCCAGCGCATCACCAATATGCTTGAACACCTGAGGGGTCCAAAATTGCATAGGTAACCTCGACCATCTGACCCAAATAGGCCCAGTGCCAAGCTGTTCATGCTTCGGATCAAAGAGGGGATCCCATCGCTTCAGAAGGATGGGAGCTAGCTCAATATGCCAGAATTGAGACAATATCCATTCTGTGTATTCCGCTCTATGAAAGTGTAGAGAAAACCAGCCTCTTGCTAGGACCTTTATAGCTGGCAGTTCCTTCAGTAGGGTGCCCCAAATCTCCTCTATCCATTGTCGCAATCTTTCCATCGAATAGGTCCGACCACGGACCCGGCCAACCAGTAATTTCCTTGCTGTATCTATTGCATCCGCCATTTGAACGTCTTCCCCGAATGTCAAGTAAATATCTGTGTCAATGGCCCTGAGGCATCGACCTTTTTTCTGCTTGTCGGAGCGCTTGCCTGTAGGGAATTCTTTGAGAAGATTTCAACATGGATCCGAGGTGCTGTGCTGGGCAGATTTGGCCAGACGAGCAGACAGAAGTGGAGAGTTGAAGCAGCCCGAGCGAATAGGAGAGTGAGGGTTTAAACTGCAGGAGCCGGGATGAAAGGAAGATCGAGCTGGGCGTTGTACATTGGAGGGTCCATCCGGTGCTAAGGATATGGAGGAAGGGTTTAAGGGCTGGGAGGTTAGCGTGGGGGAAAGTAGGGGTTACTGCGAAGGGTATGGAAGGGGGGAGTCGAAGGATGGGGAGATCTGCATGCAAGAGCCCAGCAGATGAAGTGTGGCCGGTGAGAGAGGAGGGCACTCTAAAACCAGAAGATCTACAATGTTGACAGCCGGATGTTGCTTTTTTCCGGAGCGCAACGTGTGTAGTGAGAATGAACAGCAGCTGTTGAGCTAGGCAAGTTTTTACCCCAAGGGTCCATAACTGGATGATTTTGATACGCCCAAATTTCTTGTTCTGGCATGGGGTCCTCCTCGTAGTCCAAGAGGTCCTCCTCCACCATAGCATCCGACAAAAACCTGCTCTGACCACCGACCAGGGGGACATACTGTAAGGGAAACTGGAATCTTGAAGGTAAACAAAAACGACCGATCAAATGACTGCAAACCCTTAAAGCAATGCTTCAGTGATCCCAATATGGGTCAAAACCATATAATAATGAAACCTTCAAAAGGGCCCGCGAGTGTCCCCATTCCCTGGGATTCAAAACAGGTTACGAGCAATCCAGGGACCCTGCGATTTAGCAGGCCGAAAAACTAGGGTTTAGCCGTTCTCCACTATGGATGCCGCCAACCTATTGTCCTATCATAAAGTAATCTATTTCCATTTGCCAACCATTTAATTTATATAACTACATTAGTATTCTAATCTCATTTAAAAAATACCAATTCATAACACATTCAAACTGTCTTATAATATTCCCCATATAATTATAATTCAATTTTTATTAAAAAAACAAAAACAACATTCAATTAAAAAAACATTAAACTACTCTAATATTATAATATCCATTTCTTCCTTTTATTTAAACAATTAATCTTATAATATTCTCAATATTATCATAATTTCATTAAGAAAGATTTTGAAATAAAAAAACATCTCAATTAATATAATCTTATAATATTCACCCCCTTTACCAATACTATTGTACCAAACATCACAACTATTATAATATATCTCTTTTACCCCTACCATTTTACTGTCATAATCTCATTAGAAAAACTAAACTAATTGAGAAAACATTTAAGCCACTATTATCATATAATATACATTCCCTTTCTCATGTCATTGTACCTTGGTAGTCTCATAAAATAACATTCCGACCTAGGGGACATTCAACCTACTTTATTTTATTATGTCCATCTCTACTCATATCATGAGTCTCGTAATATTCACCCCCTTATCGCATTGAGAACAAGTTGTCAACCTCACTGTTTTCCATGTTCTCATCTCATATTCTCAATGACATTTGATTTGCATTTGAGATTTAAATTGATGTTGAAACTGTTGTTTGAATCTAGATTTATGGGTTGTGATACCCCTAGTAAATTTGTCTTTTTTTATGACTTTAATATTGGACATGTGGTTGAAAAGTCAAGTGAAATAGGTAATATATTGTGACAATGTAAATATTTATTTTGATTAATAAAAGGAAAATTGTTTTTTGTATTATTATTCTTGGAAATAAATTAAAATCTATCATGTGAGAAAATAGACTTTTAATGTAACACCCTCCTCCCACATCTACCCAAGTAACCAGCCAACCGGGGTAAACATGTGATGAGAGGCTACTATGATTAGATTCAACCTCCTATGTGACCTTAAGGAAGTGGAATCGACGGAAACACAACATACAAACCTTCCACATTAGCTATAGGACTCCTAGGAGCCATCCCAACCACTTAGGTAGCTAGCCCTTGGATTCCACTAAGTTTTTAGACCAATTAACCCCTGAACGCTCCCAAAACATGACATGCCAGAGTCCAGGGACTATTTTTCTTAGTGTTGTACCAATGCCCCCGAGATTTGAGCCACTTTTTTAGGCCTAGAGCCCAGGTCATTGTCTAGAATTAAATTACACCTTCTGAATAGAAATATAACAAGGGAATGATGATACAAATGCAATTAATTAATCAAGGGCTTGAATGGACCCCTACTAGCCATGAAAAGCATTTCATCAAACATATCACAAATATGTAATCTGCAAGTGTAAACAATAAATCTGAACATAGGGGTCTCATACTTATTTGAGAATCGCTAAGAAGCGTTGTTCCCTTATATCACTAGCTGCATTATCATCTATTAGGTCATAGATACATTTTTCATTCATTTCCAAATAAAAACATGAGGAAATCCATACATCATCACTGTCATAATACATGCTTTAAATATCTAACATAATAACAACATAAATATCAAGGATACATCAACCATAAAATCCACATATAAACCAGTACATTTATACATAAGATATCAGGAAGAGAACCTCTCATTAATGAATGCAAAATCCAACCTGGGATGTGACTACCACATTCCACCTGACCATATAATGGCTAATCGAATTCTCTCTTCTATTGGAAATAATACTAGGGGGTGAATCAGTATTAGGAAATCACTAATCTTTTCGTTTCCATTATCAGATTCATATACGCTACTTCAGTTAAGGCAACCCGCATGTATACGCAACTGTGTTTAATGCAACTAGCGTATATCCAGTGAACTTATGATTCAGTTAGTTGATCTTTAATAAATGGATCAGAACATTATTAACCATATAAACAATAAACAGGTGCAGTAAAACAGGACAGATCATCACACATAAGAAGCACACTTCAACACCATGATATAAGGTGAAAACCCAATGTGGGTGAAAACCACCTGCTGCAATCGTCTCTATCTTCCTTTTAATAAGAAACTTATGTTTACAATTTTGTACTAGCGCAGACTCATACCAGTACGTAAGCACCCACCTACAGAAGGCTACAACCTTCTCTTGTTCTCCAGCTACCATTGGAAGGGAGCTACAACCCCCTAGCTCTTGTACTAGCTGATGTACTAGTACGTAGGTGTTGACCTATAGAAGACTACAACCTTCTCTTTTCTTCCAGGGACCACGTTTCATAAATTTCTATACTTGATCCATAAATACAAAACAATCACCACTGCAATACAATCATTAACTTTGAATCACCCAACAAATGAATCACTGAAACCCTGTCATCAAAACACAGTCACCAAAACACAGAGCATAGCCCAAAACTTTGCAACAACCACTAGAACCAACAACGACCTCAAATATCAAATCTCATAATGTATACGCTACTTGACTGTGTCTAACCATTGTGTATACGCCCTTTCACCAGAGAGAACCCGCGTACAGATCTAAAAATAATTACTTATACCTTCACTACAATTTTCAACTTCAGATATACCCAAAACATAAGATATAAAGGATAAGACATGTGTCAGTGTTCAGATCTATTCATGATCACACCATATAATGATAATGCATTTTAGTCTTCATGATCTCGGTCCATCAAACTTTATCAACCGCATACGTGCCTCCTTCGTTCAGATCGAGCAAAGCATCACAAACCCATAACCAACATACTAGATCTCACACTTCATCAGATATTCATCACTTGCACACTTGCCCCTCTTTGCCTAATTATCTTCTCCTTATATAGGTTTAGGCGTCTCTCATTACCATGGTCCAAAACCATGTAGAACCAATACCTTGGACCCAATACCCGAGGTCAACACTTCAGACCAAATGCCATGGACCAATAACAAAATACCATGAACCAAATACCACAGACCAAAACTTAGATTCCCAACATGTACATGCCTTTCCTTTTGTAAACGTGCATGTGTACATATACGCGACTTGGTGTATGGTGAACCCGTGTGTATACGCTTCTTTGTCACATCACACCTGCTTATACCTCTCTGATCATTAATTCTTTGCTATTTACTAGTTGTACTATGATCTGTCATCTGAGTGAGTTGCCATCAAGGACAACACCTGTATCATACCTATACCATAATGCCAACAATCTCCCCCTTTGGACTTGATTGCAACAACCACACCAAGTCACTCTCCCCATTTGACATAAAGGGCAAAGGGTGGACCAAGATACTCTCTCCCTTGATATACATTCTGTTGTCCATAATCCCCTTGAGTACATGCTGAATTCTTTGATTGAGCTCCCCCTTTGTATATGCTAAGATGTATCAATCCGTTCATGCTCCCCCTGAGCACATGCCGAGTCTAAACAAGACCATGATAGTCATCAGCAACTATCATGCACCATATGATCTGCACAATAAGCATCTCTCATTAACATCAGCAACCTGTAACCATGACTAAACCATATTAGACTTCTTTTCCTGAGTTTGTCATGCTGCTTTTTCTTCAGAGCTCCATATACGTGACTCTATGACCACTAACTCGCGTATATATGCGATTTCTCTTTATAATATCTGCATATGTAAATTGGAATACTAAAGGTCTACACTTCAATTTCCCCTGTGTCTGTTATGTCTGCTAACTGAGTTATGCCACATCTTTCTGATTCTAATTATGTCTTTTGGAATTGCGATGATGTATGATCCTTTTGCTTTTGTGTTCGAATTTTTCTCCTGCATTCCTTTACTTTATGTCCAAACTTGTTACATGCATAACATCTTGCATGTTTCATATTCCTTTTATTGCAATCAATAGCTTTGTGACCAAACATATTGCAAGCAAAACAATAACCCTTAAAGTACCTGGAACGCGATGATCTTTCTGTGTGATGGTCTTGAAGCACTCTTCTTCTACATCTAGCTACAACATGTCCAAGATTATGACATTCATAACATTCAACATTACTCATCGGAGGAAATAACCGTCTATCACTTCCATAGTTAGGAGCAAAATATTTTCTTTGATGAATTTCTTTCCTTGGTTGCTGCTGGGGTTGACCATTTATCTCCTTGTTGATCATTTCAAAATTTTCATTAGAATTCCTTTCCTCACCTTGTGAGCTAGACTCACCTTCAACAGTTTCATAAAAATCAAGACCAATTTTGATAGCAAGGAATATTTGACTACTAAGAATATCATCCAAAATCTTTGTACTGTCCTGAAATTGTAACAGTGTATTCTTTTCTTCTAATTTACCTTTTAAGATATTTACCTCAACTTGATGTTGTTCTTCCTTTTCCAGATATTTCTTCTTTATGTTTTCTTCAGCTTTTCTTCCTTCTTCCACTTGTTGCCTTAATTCGAGCATTTCATGTTCTTGTTCTTCAAGAGTTCCTTCAATCTACTTCTTTGATTTTTCAAGTTCTTCCTTTAGAGAGAGGATCTTAGATTCAAGTCCCAGGATTGTTATGCTCTGATCTTTTACTACATCCTGCAGCTACTCCCTTAGTCTGGTTACCACGTCCAACTGATCTTTTAATTTGGTAACTTCTTCTGTTTCTACGTCCTTATTTTCATATGCCATGAGAAGTCTAATGTCTTCATCACTATTGGATGAGTCATTACTTTTATCATGAGTATAATAACTTCTATTACCTTCTTTAGACATCTTTCCTTTGTTATGAGGGCATCTAGCAGCGTAGTGACCAACTCTACCACAAGAAAAACATTTGAAAGGTAGCTTACCTTCAAACCTTCCAGATCCTCGTTGAAGATTCTTGACAAAATTTTCCTCATATTCTTCTTTCGAAATGTATCCTGATTCACTAAGTTTTTCTTTTCCCTCTGCTGATACTTTAAATGAGGCTTCTCTCATATCTGATGGTCCTCCTTTTCTCATTTCAAAAGCAGTTAGGATTCCATGAAGCTGCGTCATAGTGATTTTCTGCAGATCCTCCTTTTCTTCTATGGCAGACACTTTGGATTAAAATTTTGCAGATAAGGATCTCAAAACTTTCTTAACTAAGACAACTTCCTTAATTTCTTCACCCAGATTCCTCATACAATTGACAATCTCATCTATACGTAGGAAGTAATTAGCTATGCTTTCATTACTGTTGATCCGAATTGGATCCATTAAAGACTGGCAAAGAACCATGACTGTATCAGGTCGGGACGAATCTCTAAAAATTCCAAAAACAACGATCAAAAACACCCTGAACCAGTGGCAATGGTAGCCAGTGTGGAATGACGAGGACCTCGGTCAAAGCGCACTGACCAAGGCCCATGGAGACTACGTAGGAGGTCAAAGTATCCCCTCGGAGCCTCGGATCGGGAAAAGGAGGTGATTTTTGATAGTGAACAGGGCCGAAATGGAGGACCCTTAAGCACTCGGTTGCATTGGGAGTCGGAGAACCACGGGCGGAGAAACGAAAAGTGCTAAAAGGACAAAGGTGGGACCCACACTCTGGAAACCGGTGGTATTGATTGGAGCGCTCTCAAATGGTAAGCAGTTTTGGAGAAGAGTTGAGCGATCCCACTCAATGATCGACACCTAGCGGCAGAGGTGAGAGAAAACCACCGTTGATCACACGCTATCAGTCGAGCAAGTCAATCGCGCGGGACGTGCGTATGACGTTGGATGTGGAGGAGCCCAGATCGGACGGTTGAGATTGCGCCTAATGGAGGAATCAGAATCGACAAGGAATTAAGTTGCGTTCTAAAAGGATTTGGAATCTGTTTGACTGCCACGGTGGAGGAAGAACGCATCCACGACGTAACCAAAGAAACAAACCGACAAGCAAGTTGGCGCTGTTTAGATGAGGACACGTGGCCACTCCCTGAGCGTTCATGCTGATGCCGAACAAGGAAATCCAAGCGCAGCTGCAAAAGGTGAATAGGCAGAGGCAAAAGAGGAACTGAACATGCATGGAAACGAATGGCTAAAAGCCATGAATTTTGACAAAATACACAGTCAAGTCAGAGTGAGGTCCGAGAGACGAAGGAAAAAGACCAAAATCCCAAGAGGAGGATGGAATACACAGAGAAGAAGGCAGTAAAGCAAGAGAAAAGCAGGATGAGACAGAGGGACGAGCTGATGCAGCGGTAGCATCGAGCACCACAGAGCTTGAGAGATTCGAGCCACCCCATAGAGGGATCTGTCTGGGCTGAGCACCACGTTGGGCTCTTACCACTGTAGACCAGAAGGTCACAAAGCTGGTGGGAAGAAGAGACTGTGTACTCTAGTGGCTTGGGGAATCCAAGAACCACCCTACCAAGCAAAACCTGCTTCAGGAGAACTCACATTGAGTCCCTGCATTGTAATTCTCTGTTTAAAGACACAATAAAACAAGGCCACCACTAAAAGCTAGACCAGAGATGCAGCCCTGGAGAATAGGGTGAACTCCTTATTAAAATTGGTTGTGCCTTTATGGTTGCTTACTGTATTTCTCTGTTGTCTTTCCATTTAAATGTTTGTGTATTGGCAATCTGATTGATCCGTTGCTTAAATAACACAGAACACACACCAACACATGAGTATGTAATACCTTTTGTTTAATAAAACTTCAACTAATGTCACTCATAGGGTGATTATCAGATCAAGTGGTATCAGAGCACTAGGTTGTAAGGTTAGACAAGCTTGTGTTGGTTTAGCTATGAATGCTCACTAGATCAAAGCTCAAATTAGGAGAAGGAGAGTTGGTGGAAACTAATCCTAAAATTGGGAGAGTCTATTCTCGAAAGACAATGTCAGAGGAAGGTTCTATAGGGCCAGATCCTCAATTCATAGAAAGTTTCCTAGCTATAAAGTCCATGGTAGAAGAAATGTATAGGGACTTTAGAAAGCATAAGAATGAAGATTCATCAGGCTCGAAGCAAGATAAAGAAAAAGATGAGTCTCATTCCCATGACCATTCAAAAGGAAAAGGGAAAGAAGAAAGCTTTCCTACACCTCCTAATAGCCCCGTGCATAATAAGAAAGCATCTTTGATTAAACTAGATGTTAAATTTGATTTGCCTATATATGATGGAGAGCTAAATGTTGAAAAGTTGGACAATTGGATTAGACAAATTGATGTGTATTGCAGGGTACAGAACATAGACTCGGACAAGAGTAAGATTTAGCTGGCAAGCTTACGCCTAGGAGGCACTGCCTTGGTTTGGTGGGAAGGCAGAACCCAAGCTGATATGAAGAAGCATGGTAAGACCATCTCTGTATGGAGTGAATTTGTTGCTGCAATCAAAAAATAGTTCTATCCATTGGCCTACATGCAACAAGCCATGATGAGTTGGCAAACTCTTCGGCAGTTGAAAGGGAAAAGTGTACAAGGGTATACTCAAGAGTTCAGAAAGAGAGCATTGATGTT